>CAUZXS010003483.1:197500-235000 GCA_963585895.1 Sepioteuthis lessoniana
AAAATTAGAAATGATGTTCATTCAATTTTAAATTGAATCAATTATATTTGAAACAGAAATTATACAATAAGATTTTATAGTACTTATGGGCTTGTATGAAATGATATTTAATGTTTAGTCATGGTTATGCTTTTATATTTGTAAATAGTTCTTATTTCTAAACAGAAGTAACTAACAACTGACACTAGCAAATGTAGCAGTTAGATATGATATAGATTAGAAATGTTTAATTTATTACTTCTTTTTTTAAAAATTTATTACTTCTTTTTTTTTTAAATTTATTCTTTTTTTTTTTTTAATTCATTACTTCTTTTTTTTTTTTAATTTATTACTTCTTTTTTTTTTTAATTTATTACTTCTTTTTTTGTAATATGAGTATTTCTTTGCTTGAGTAGTGTCATTTTGACATTCAAATAAGAATCTCTAAAAAAGTATCTAAAACTTAGAGGGTTTCTGATAATATGTATAAATCTATCCATTTTTATTGTCTTTGTTTTTGTGAGTGAATGAAAGCTAAGTAAAGCTTCCTTCTAAGACACCTTTCATATTATTCAACCATGTTACTTAGTTAACACAAAAAAATTATAAAGATAAATTGATTATTCAAAAAAAAAGTAAAGAATTGAGATTGCCCAGATAGACACAGTGGTTCTAGTACTTACAAGGATACTGGGAAAGATGTTATACATTTGGGGAAACTAATTGTCATACAGTTTCCAACACTAGCCACCTAACACCTGGTAGGAACATGCAAATGAATTTAAAAAAATGATTTTAAAGCAAAATATAGATTAGAACTGCAAATAAATGTCCTATAAAAGCAAAGAAAACATGTAAGGCTTGTTTTCTTTTGCACTTAATGGCATATCAACCTTTCTGAGTTATTGTATACAAAAACCATCCTTGTGGAAGGACAGCAAAGATACTATTTAACTCACAGCTGGAAAATAAAGAGGTTCCTAAGGTTTGGTTTGGTTTTATAGCATATGAAATTTTTTGGTTATTTAATACCAAATCTTGTTTTCACATATATATTAAATATATGATTAATAAACACATTTTCTAGATACAAATGATCAAAAAGTTCTATTTCTAACAATTCCGTTTAGCATAAGTCAACAAAGCTAAATGGTTCCAAGTATTGCTATCTATCATTAACTATTCAATTAAACATCAGTCATTTGTTTATATACAGTTAAATGATCAAACAGTTCTATTTCAAACAATTTGATTTAGTATAAGTCATTTGTTTGCACTCAATTTAAATGTCAAATAGCTCTGTTTGACCTATAAATAGGACCCTACCAGGTGTTACCACTCCAGGTCAGAGAAGTCCTGGGAGTGATGGCAATGAAGGAGTACCCTGCATTCCCCAATGCTCCAGCATTACTAGAGCTTCACCCTCAGATTGTTTAGAGTCATATCTAGGACACTTGTTGGAGGAGTCTTACCTCTCTGCAAAGATGCAGTTGGTGTAGTCTATAACCCCAGCCAACTGAGTTAGGATTCCCAAGGATATTAATGTGAAAGTAAATGTAATAGCACAACTGGAGTTTGAACTCATTTACTTCAATACATCACTTTAGCCATTACACAATGGGGACTTCCCCAAAATATAAAAAAAGGACTGAGTTATTTATTTATCTTATTGTAAATTATGGTTTGAGCCATTTATATGTCACTTTATCATATTATGCAATACATACACTTCAAAATATTTTTATTTTATATCACTAATATTAAATAAAAATGATTCATTTTTACATTAATCTGAGGGAGTGCTGTAAAGTATTCAGTCTAAACCAGAAAGTAATAACCTTTATTTTTCATTTTATTTAATTCTATTTTTCAATGTTAAAGAAACTTGAAAAATAATGCTTTAAGTATGTTGAACTGAAGGATGAATATTTGGAATAGAATGTTTCATGCCTCCTGGTCATTCTCTTCTTGACTGGGCTAAGAGCTTTTCAAAATTCTTTCATATAATTTACAACTGCTAAATTCTATACACACATGTGCAAAAAAGCATATCTTTTTTAATTCAATGGTCAAGTTTATCACATATTCTTTTGCAACGTAATTTTGTTTAGGGGATATTTGGTGAGAGAAAAATAAGTTTCTCAAATAAGTTTTAAGAAATAGGAAAGTTTATAATCTAAAATTAAGATGCATAAGTTAAATACAGTCTGAATGTCTGAAATAATGATTGGCATGATACAAATTTTTGTCCTTTTCAGAATATTCTTGTTTTTGAATGAAAGAGAGCTCAAAGTAAAATAACCAGGGAAAATGATTTTTTACATTCCACCTCAAAGTTTAACTGTATTTTGTAGAATCACTGGATTGTCTTATTCATTTTGCTTAATCTAAAGGGTTAAAATGATAAATTCTCATTGGCAGAGCTAGATTGTTATGCTAATAAGAATGCTCACAAAATGTTATCACTTCATAAGCCAAATAAAAAATCTTAAATTTATTATTGCATGTGAATTTTTAAAAATTCAGAATTTAAGTGATTATTTCAAACTAAAATCAATATATTTATTTATAGATAGTTTCAAATATTCCATGCAAGAATGAGTATATAAAAGTATATGGTTGATATCTATATCATATTTATGAGTATATTTTCACCTAATAGTGTTCCGTATATGAGCCACTATAAAAAAACAAGAAAACAAAATTAAAATCAACATATAGCATCTAATCCCTTTTCCCCTATTGCTTCATCTTAGTGTTACTTAGCCCCTCTTTATTCCACATACTTCACTTAAAAGGTAATAACTGAAAACAACTTTTTAGGTTCATGCCTATACACACTGATAGTATGGCCTTTAAGTTCTTCATCACCTATCCCATTGATTGGTATTAGAAAACATTTCTTTGTTCTCACTCCTGTAATGTTACATAAACAATGAAAAATTACAATTTGAATTAAAGATGAGGAAAATTAGCTTTTATTTTCCCCACAGTCTCTAGTCTAGCCCAAGACTGTTATTGTTTTGTCTGTTAAATAATTAAAAAAAGGTGCTAACATAGCTAGCTGTGCCTACAAAAAGTGTGTGTGTGTGTGCTGATAAAACTACAACATATGCAGTGGTCATTATTGTAACTATTAACCCAAGTTTCATTGAATTTTTTTAGAAAATGACATTAAATTAAAAATTTTGTTGTATCATTTTCTTAATCATATGCTTGTTTTATAAATCAATTAGAATAAATCAAGTTACAGGGTTTCTTTTCATTATATTCTTCTTACTATCATTCACCAAATGTCTTTTTCGTCCATCTATTTTTCATAACAAAACTCAAGAACAATGAAAGCTATGCCACCTAATTTTTTACTGTTACTAATAAAACAGAAAAAAATGTTTTTAGTATATTAGGTTTTGAAATTTCAAGTTTTCAGTTTTTAATGAAGGACTGAATTTACAATGTAACTATAATACTAAATTGGATCCTTATTTTGTATCTGTCAAGTAAGCTAAACTGAATATTTGTCTTTTTGTTTAACCATTTAAAGTAGATATCCTAGTAAAAGTTTCCTAGCCAGAAACAAAAGCTATGACCTTTTATCTATGAGTTTTTCAAGTCACCAGAAAATCAAAACTTTAAAAAATTGTGTAACTGGGTTTACATTTGTAACCATAAAGGGGCCATGATATATCAGTTTACTTATCAACACTATTTATTAATTCATAAGTGCCCACAAAAACATAGTTCAATGTTACTAGCTTAAAATCCTGTGTGTAGAGTGGTTTTTCAATTAGTTAATATAAGTGGTTAATGAACTAATTTCTTATTAGTCCAATGAAACTAAAAATTAATGCAACAAGATCCTTTTTATTTAACCATTCAAAGTTTGTAAAAAATATTGAATGCAACAAATTCAAATAGTCTGTGGAACTTTAGTAGATTATATTCAGAAACTCTTGAAAGTTATTTGATAAACCTGCAGATCTGGTTGCAATACTATGAGGTGTTTTAGCCAGAAGTATGGTTTAGTTTATTCCTTACCTTGCTCAGACTGTAAAGGCATTTCTGCCAACATAACAAGTTTACCAGATGAGAAATTCTGAATTTGATTATGGCAGCCAGTAACAATGTGGGCTACACTAGTAGTAAAAATTTTGAAAATAGAAAACCCTCACTAATTAGGACAAGTATTTCAGGCTTTACTCAACTGTATCCTTTGTGTTTATGTATGATTATGAAATTAAAAAAAAAACTTCATGTCTGAAAAAAAAAAAGATATATACTTTTATTTTATCATTTGAGTCAGCAGGAGCTTTGCTAACTGGGGGAAAAATTGACAAAATAACTACTAAAAATCAACAGATTATTTGAACCAGTTCCACTCAACATTCTTTGATATTTTATGCAGTACAAACTTTTTTCTATTTTTATTGCAACTTTGTCTAGGGTCAGCAGCATATTCTTCATAGATTGCTCAGACTAAATGTGAAATGATTAGTTCTACTGTTTGTTTTTGTAATCCCATTTCATTTTGACTAGTAATATTTACAAAACAGTTGCTAATGAATGTACTGAATCCAGTTTTTTTAGATTAAATTTTATCATTTTAATTTTTTTCATTTTTTATTCTTAGTTAAAGATATGTAATGTATATATTTTTTCAAATTCCTTAATTCATATACAAAATATACAATTATAATGTTTGAGCTACAAAAATAATTATAAGATAAATGAAGTCCTTTGGATATTTAAAGATTTATTGCTGAACATTTTATCAAATATTGATAAAGTAGGTTATTGAAAAAACAAACTGGAATTCTTTCTTGTGATAAAAAGTTATTTTTCTCACATTTGTGCCACAGGCTATACATAATTTACTTGTAATTATATCAAGGTTAGTATTAAAGATTCACCTTCAAAACACCCACATACACTTTCACTCATATTTGGCATTGTCTGCTTTTTTTGTATTGATTTTCATAAATTTTCTCCTAGTAGAAAAGATTTATAAACTGCATAATATTTTGGAATGATAACTTTTATAAGTATTTCATTATGGATTTTGGAGTAACAATGAATTTCAATACATCAAAAACTCTTTCTCTCAACTACAATATCCTGAATCTTTCATTCATTGTGTAAAATCAAAAGCCATCAAAATCCATAAATTCTATGATAAAAATAATTAACCTAACTCAAATAATAACCCTTTAAAAAAACATATAATATCACCTCAAAATTTGACAACTTCCCACATTGAAAAAAATTTAAACTATTTAGGCATAAAAACTGTTACTTGTACATCAAAACAGTTAAGAAGTTATCAAAAAATAACTTCCCTCCCAAAAAAAACAAATTCTTTCTCTGACACAGGTATATATGAAATTTGTTGTCAGGGATGTAACAAACTATACATAGGAGAAACTTCCAGAAATCTAAAAAAGAGAATATATGAACGTAAATAAGATTGTAAATCCAGATATACATCAAGTTCTTTAGTTTCATATAATATTTCAACCGGCCATGCATTTGACTTTCGGAAGTCAACCATAATTGCATTTATACATGATAGGGATAAATGTAGAATAGTTGAGGCTTGCTCAATATAATCTTTTAATACAGTTTTCCAAAGACCAAGATTTAATAAAATATCATTTTTTTTTTAGAAAAAATGATGCTAAAAGACTTCAAGATCCATTAACAATACCTGACTGTTTTTCTAAATTTTTGAAATTGTAAACTGTTTAAAAATTTCTCAAAACCGTGAAGCGACATTGGCTTTTTTAGAAAAAGAGATTCTGTTTCACTTTTGTAATATATTTTCTTGTTTTACTCATTTTCTTTTTAAATTCAGAAAATTTACCCTGAAGATGACTTTTTAGCTAGTATTCTAAACATATTTTCTATTATTATAATTTTATTTTTATACTTAAAATAATTCTAAATAGAAAATCTTGTATGCAATCAAAATATTTAAGTGAAAACACATGTTGGCAAAGATAATAAATTTTCATCCACACCAAATATATTCTTTTTTCCATTTATTTTTCAACATTTCTTTTCATTTGTTCTCTCACTTTATACAATATATATATATATATATATATATATATATATATATATTAATAAAAAAGAAATATAATTCAATGTTGTAAATAGTATTTTATCAATTAAAAAATATATTTATAAAAATATACCATTTCTTCCATTTTCTAATAGTTATAATAAATAGTTATAATATTGAGAATGATCATGGAGCAACACTATGTAAAATAGAATCTCATTGATATAATGTCAATGTACTACATTGATATCAAAGATAGCTACTCAATTTTTGCATCTTTTAATAGAGAGAAAATGGGGAAACTAATATGAAAGAAAAAATGAAGTGTTGGAGGAATTGCACAGATCATCACTAGCACTTGCACAGTTGAACTTCATTGACTTAGAAAGTCAAGACAACCGGTAGCTGTATAACTTGTATCATCTTGCCAGATTCTAGTTACTAGTTTGTCTGCCTTTATGCAGAAGCATTACAGTTTGTTTAGGGTTGTTATCACTTGGTTTTGAATTCAGAGTTATCCTTCTCCCAGACTGATTGCTCACCAAGGCTTAAAAACTCAGTCTACCCTACTAATTTATCCTTATTTAAGAGTAGAGATGATTTTCCCAAAGATATTCGTGCAAAATAAACTTGGCTAGAATTTTAACTCACACTGCCAATTTCATTATCCATGGTGATATCCAGTATACCAATGCAACTCCAATATATAACAATACAACAACCGTTCAGGATAGAAATAATCAAAAGAGAAAACAACCATGAAACAAAAAGAAGATTCGTATTCAGTTTCATACTAATGCATGAACAGGATGTGACACAAAGTCATTTTTTTAGCAGAGTTTAACGGGTTTGAATCTAGAGTTTTCTTTCTCAGTTGTCATATCAAGGTTAAAGAGCCCAGTCTGCTGTATTATTTACCCATAGCTAGAGGAAGAATAGTTGGATGCATACCTTTTCAAAGGGTATTAGCACTATGTGAAATGCAAACAGCCTAGTCCAGGATTTGAACTATATCCATTTCCTAATGGCCATTACGCTACAAGTGCCTCCCAAATTCAGTTTCATTTCAATTTCATCAATGCATTTTGCAATAACTAACATTTTGTTTATTCACAAACTTCCATTTTTTCAATCAATAGTGACAAATGTAACAAAGGATCAAGATGAATTAAATACAGTCAACACTTTTGAATAGATTAAAAATCAACAGCTAGCTGCCAAATTCTATCAGTCAAATTTGTATTCAAGAATTAGTAGAATTTAATCACTTTATGCACAAAAAAGAAGGATGAAAGATTTTTCCTGAACAAACTGCTTCTCTATATAGAATGTATTTTATGTAAGGCTTTTAAAAAATTGATTAGAAATCATGTTAAATTTTATAGGAAAAGATATAAATTGTAATTAACATGGTTTCATTAATGGTAAATCAACATTATCTAATATTTTGCAAAGTATTGATATCATAAATGTATATTTGATGGAAGGGAATAGTTTAGATTTTAGCAAGGCATTTGATATGGTATCTCTATATTGTTTACTAGTGAAAATGAAAAACTTACACATTTCTTAAAACATTTTTTGACAGATAAATTTATGAAAGTAAAAATTGGTAACAATCATTCTAAAACTGATCCCCAAGGAATGGTGTTTCTTAGGGATCAGCACTAGGACCATTGTCGTTTTTAATATTCATAAATGATTAACCAAATGATATAAAATCAGAAAAAAAACTATTTGTTAAACTAATTGTTAGACCGTTATCAAAAGAAACAACACAGAAGGATCTCAATAAATTTTCATGTTGAGAAGATACTAATGAATTAAAATTTAACACAGGAAAATGAAAAGTACAACATATTGGATCCAAAAATATTAAAGTTGAATATAAATTAAACAGGAGGAAAATCAAAAAGTAAATGAGGAATACAATTCAAGAGCTGATTTTGAGGATAAATTTAAAGCTAAGAATTATATTTTATGTATTCTACTAGTACCAGCCCATTGGTCAAGTGGGTATAATGTTTGCTGATGGCCTGGGAAGCTGGGGTTCAGTCCCAGGTCGAGTTATACCAAAGACTCAAAAAAGATATCTTCTTGCTTAACACTCAGCATTATAATGCATATATATATATATATATATATATATATGGATCAAGGGTAAAGTGGAGCAATCCAGGAAAAGGAGTAGCATCCTCCCATACTTCTCAGTGAAGCAGCACTTGAATGGGGAGCCTTTGGATCACCCTTGACTACAGTTGCCAGCTTTTCAACTATTGAGGGCAAATGAAATGATTGACTGGATGGTTAGAAATTTTATTTCAAGGGAAGAAAATGTTGTTTCAAAGATATATAAGACCCTAACAGGACCTTATATAAAATATTGTACTCAGGCCTGAGTTCCAGTGTCTAGACATGAAAATTGAAGAGTAATATTGAGATTGGAGGACATACAAAGAAGAGTGGTAAAAGTAATAAAAAGAGTAAAACATTACAGTTACAGAGAGAGATTGGAGGAATTACAATTAACTACTTTAAAAAAACTGAAAGGTGATCTAATTGAAATTTTTAAAATAACCAATTGAATTTCTAATTATGGTAGATTTTTTTAAATATTTCCCTTTGAACTGGAAATTTACTGTCAAGGCAGATTTTAAAAGTTAAGTCTATTAATCAATTGGATTTTTTATTAATAGCGTAATATATTTTTGAAACAAATTACCTAAGCAGACCAAAAATAGCAATAGTGTAAAAAAGAATTTAACATCAAATTGGATAGTTCCAGAAAAAATGATGCGAAAAAGAATATGAGAGGGCATTCTTGGGAACTCTTGGATGAATTACTTAACAGAATTTGATCTGTATATAGATATTGTATTAATATTATCTGTGCAATATTTTTTTAAAAGTTTGATGTGAGAAAATAGTAAAAAGTGGAGATGTTCAAGAAAGCATAAGGAATAAATAAATATTGAAAATTCATATTAATGAAAATAATATATTGTGTCTTAATATAAACTGATACTTAGCACATACTTAGCATAAACTGATACTTTTACAACTGATCAGCTGTATAAATTTATGAAGAAATATTTACTAATAACCTTATTCATTTTTGGTAATAGAGCTAAGACATCTAGTTTTGGGTATTTTGTGGCTATCATATATATGATTACAGAAAAAAAAAACAGTTAATTTTGTACAATGTCAATGTACCAAATAAACATTTGCCATGAAATTTGGCATTTGAAGCATGACCCTCATTTACACTTGAACATTGCTTCAGTGGAGGAAATATTACACTGAAGATCTAAAGTTTAATTTAAATCAAATTAGTTCTTAATCTGAAGAAAATTCTAATACTGATGCCTCGAGGGTAATGATAAAGTGACATGGAATAAGTGGTTGTGTAAATAGGTAGATTTTACAAGTTCTTGAATGAAGAGCTATCTTTTTATCATATCTCATGAATTATAAAAGTTGTATCTTTCATCCTTATAGAGCTTCTGTAACTTTAGAACTAGCAGAAGAATATATTCTCTCACCATGTTTTTACAAAGCTACAAGAATAAGATTTCAATCTAAGACTTAACTTTGGTTTAGAATCAGATTTCTTACTTAAAGTAGCTGCACTTCTTAATCTGAGGTGATTTTGGCAAGGATAAAACAACAACAACAACATCATCATATTATTATTATTATTAGAAGAAGAAGAAGAAGAAGAAGAAGAAGAAGAAGAAGAAGAAGAAGAAGAAGAAGAAGAAGAAGAAGAAGAAGAAGAAGAAGAAGAAGAAGAAGAAGAAGAATCTGGTTCAATCCATCCAATAGCACATAAGTCCAACAAAATATTCTGGTAACTATAATTATTTTTCCATTAATTGAAATAATTTAATTGAATGAAATCAAGTAATTTAAATTCTATTTCATTCCATTCCCATTAACGCAAAATAGTGTTCACACAGAGAACTTGAATGATGAGTCCAAATGGTATTTTTTTGGTATAAACATTTCAATGTGGTGGTTGAAGATGCCATTCATAAGAGAGATGTCTCTAAAATATCCAAGAATATTCCTTATAGCTGATATATAGTTTATCGGCAAAAAATAGTTTTCATGTTCATGAACTTTTGGATCAGTGTGTATGAATGCTAACAATAACTGAGTAGCAATGCATTAAAAATCCTTATTTTGTTCTTAACCTATGAGAATCGTTCAAAAAGTTCTAAGCCTCGCCCAAAAAGAAGAGCATTCTTAAATATTTTTGTTAAGATAACACACTACCACCTCTTATAAAACTAGAATTAGTTTTTTTAGTTTTACAAGACATGATAGTATGTTGCCACAGCAAATATATTCAGCTATGCTCTTCTTTCTGGTTGAGGCTTAGAACCTTTTGAATGACTCTCGTATCTATATAAGTCCAGCTTTTCCTTTCTGCTTACTACTGAGTCAAAAACATGAAACCAACTTAATGTTGAGTCTGACTTCCATTGCTCTTTCTCAACTACTTTCCCTGATATTGATGAGTACATTTGTAAAACAAAACAAAAAAAAACAACATGCTCAGCCTGCACACTGAGTGCTTACTGATTTTATTAATAAAGCTGGTCATTGACTGTTTGCTTAACTGTGTTAAATCTTAACCTATTTTTGAGAGAATGTAAATCTGGATGATTGAATTGGTCTAAATAATGAATTACATGAAGAAAGTTAACAGCCACAATCTTAAAGTATGAAATGACTTTGATTTGTCTTCAGTTCTCAATTAATAAATAACTTTTACAAAGATTGTGAGTACTATATCAGTAAAATACATAATTCTTAATAGGAATATCATATACACAAAATGTATAAAAATAGGTTAGCAGGTTCCCAGAATAACTGTTTTTCTAAAGATAAATTTTGTACTCTACAAATTCTCTTAATTAGAACAAAAAAATTGACTAAGTCAGCATTGGAATCCAACCACAAGTCATCCTTCAGCTAAATAAGCTACTATGTTCTAATCAGTATATCTACCAAGGACATGAAATGTTTGTATTTGTCAATATAATTAAATCCTACTTTTACATTAATTTACACATAATGCCTAAAAGAAGCTAGCATTTTCTATCAATAAATCAATAATTACTATACACAAAATTCTCACATTCATCAATATTGTTGCATCAAAAGTTTTCTCGGTCATTTCTATTTCAGTATGAATCAATTAAATCCTTAACTGATGTTTTGTCATAAACTAGCAGGTATGCAGTACAATCACACTGCTTTCTAACATTAGCATTGGTTATAATGTAAAGTAGTTTTACAAATGGTAAAATTAATGTTCCAGTAAAATGTATATAAAATATATGCTATGAGGAAACTCTTTCTTTTGGGGAACATATTTGATAGCATATAAGATCCCCCTACTCATTTATATACATATTACAGAATTATAGAGTCAGACTAGGTACAAGTATTGGTAGTCTATAGCATCACAGTAAACATTAGATATATCTTATATATAAGACCAGGAAATATTTTTTAGCTACTTCTTTAGAAAAAAGGGAGGACTTAAATGTCATTGAATTCAGGATATTTTGTATAAGTGTGATAAACAAATAAATCTTTACATAATAGTGGGGAATATATATTAAAAAAATGATTAGATTTGACTGATAAAGCCATTGCATAAATAAAGAGAAGTCTCCTAAAAGGATGCAATATAATGTGATATGTGGGATTAAAATGCATAAAATATTTTAATACATTAATCCTTTGAACTCAGTCGCATTATATTTTGAGCTGAGTGCCATTTTACTATGTACTGGAAGTCCAATAATTTAGGCTCAAGGAGACCACATTTATATAATAAAAGGTTTAATACAGCAACATTTTATAGTTATTCTTTTAATAGAATGATGGGATAGTCTTAAACAAAGTGTTTGTGACCTGCGGCGAGGTTTGAATGTGTTTTGTGAGTGTGCATAAATTATGAGCTCAGATATAGAGTATCTGAGAACAAAAAGTTTGAGAGTTCAAAAGGTTAAGAGTTACTGAAGTTATAAAGGACCTAACAACAGAAGATTCAAATAGATTATGTTGATAATCTGTGAAGAGAAATTAATATTAAAACTCTTCCAGAGTCTACTTTTAAAAATAAATGCACACTATACTCTGTTGTCAAATGTTTTAATCAAAGAAATATTTTTGGTGATCAAATTGTGTTGTAAGAATGTGTACTCGAAGTTAATTTGTCAAATATCTCCACATTGGTTAATAGTTTATAAAATGTGCATAAAACCTTAATAGACTGAAAAAAAATCATGTTTCAGAATTATTCAAAACTACCTAAAGGACATAGTGAAGTGGAGGATGAATTTTTAAAAAAATTGATATGTAACTACTACTACTAATACATAAAGTACAATGTGAATCCTTATATTTTTTCCTGAGCGTAACACTTTTCTGCATCACCAAAATGTTTCATTGCAAAGTGATGGATCAACTGAATGATGAAAAAATCCATTGTTATGGCAACACAAGGTATGCTTAGTATCACTCAAAGTGAACAAGTGTTGTGTTACCATAAAAACAAAAATATTTATTAAAGAACTTCTATAGCAAATGTAACTACATTTAAATATGTTATTTAATCTCTTTTCTAAAAAAAATCATCTCAGAATTGAATTAAATTATAAACAGAAGTAAATGAAGTAAAACAAAAAAAAACAGGTTAAAAGTTTCTAAGTACCTCAAATCTGTGAATAAAATAATTATTCCTTCTCAATATCCTTGGTTATTCTGGTTTCTGAAATGGTCAAATAATAATTACCAACTGACTTGGTGTCTAGAATAGCCAAGGGTCTGTATCTCACTCTTTTGTATTTAAAGACCTTTGCCCTTTAACTACTCACCTATTACAACTACTCTCTCCTCCTCGTGGTGGGTAATTAAATTACTCATTTAGTGTAAATGACTTACCAGGCACCTCCTGTCCCAGAGTGAATGGCCCAATCAGCTAGAGCTGCAGAATACACTAACTGCATCTCTGCAGAGGGGTAAGACTCCCCCAATGAGTATCCTGGATATGACACTAAACAAACTGATGGTAAGGCTCTGGTAATGCTGGAGCTTTGGGGAATGCGGAGAACTCCTTTATTGCCATCGCTTCCAAGTTCACTCTGGCCCTGAGTGGTAGCACCTGATAGGGTCCTATCTATGGATCAAATAGAACTAAACTGTGTGCTTATAGTTGTCTAAATTTCTGAGACGAAGTTTATTGATTTTTATCATTAAGGGTTTTCAGACTATTGTATTCATCTTTATTGTTATTTCCACAACGTTTCGGCTGATATGTCCTCCGGCCTTCTTCAGGTGTTTGTCGAACTCGGGAACCTTCACGGAACTTCAAACTACATCCTTTATTGAAACCACGGGGGTCGCCTGTTCTGATTCCATTAGCCATAACCGGGTACAAGTGTTAAGTATTCCTGTATTGTTACTCGCCTGTAACATTTGTTACTCGCACTACAGGCGAGTAACAATACAGGAATACTTAACACTTGTTTTGGTTTTATGGCATATCAACCATTGTAGATTATTTAATGCCAAATCCATTCTTATTCATATTAACAGTTCTATTTCAAACACTTCAGCTTAGCATAGGTATGCTGTTTAAATGTCAAAACTTATATTTCAAACAATTCAGTTTAGTATAAGCACACATTTTTATCATTAAGGTTTTTCGGACTATTGTCTTCATCTTTATTGTTATTTCCACAACATGTAGTGGAGTAACAAATGTTACAGGTGAGTAACAATACAGGAATACTTAACACTTGTACCCGGTTATGGCTAATGGAATCAGAACAGGCGACCCCCGTGGTTTCAATAAAGGATGTAGTTCGAAGTTCCGTGAAGGTTCCCGAGTTCGACAAACACCTGAAGAAGGCCAGAGGACATATCGGCCAAAATGTTGTGGAAATAACAATAAAGACGAAGACAATAGTCTGAAAACCCTTAATGATAAAAATGTGTGCTTATACTAAACTGAATTATTTGAAATATAAGTTTTGACATTTAAACAGCATACTTATGCCAAGCTGAAGTGTTTGAAATAGAACTGTTAATATGAATAAGAATGGATTTGGCATTAAATAATCTACAATGGTTGATATGCCATAAAACCAAAACAAACTAAACCCAGAGTGAAAGTTGCCTTGTTCTCAACATTTAGACTAGTTTGTCAGTGTGACTTGATGATGAACATGATAACAAGAGGAGATTGTTAATGCTCACTGAGACATTTAGTGATGTAGACAACATGCATCCTCAGCAATCATGTCTTAGCCATAACCTCACATCAATTTCTAGAGTCCTTGACCATAGTTATAACTAAATTGTTATTGCTCATTGACATGTTCAATCACTAAAAAAGCAAGAAATCATCTTCCGATGTGATCTAAACAAGCTCAAATAAGACTACCCTAATCCAGCCAAGCCTGAGCCACTTGATGACATACCAATTGAATATATCTACATTGGATAGATAAACAAAAAAACTATTTCTTAATATAACATAGATTATATTCTAGAATATTGAGACAGTTGGAAGCAGAAGCAACACTAAAGTTGTATTTATAATACTCAGATTTCTTTTTTTCTAACCATATTGATCTGAATTTGCAGAGACCTACTCAATTGGAAAAAGTGTAAAAGAAATTGACTGATGAAAGATAAAACCTGAGACATTGGTTGTTTGGTATACAATGAACCTACCATTAATACTTGTAGGTAGAGTAGATATTGAAACAGAACTGTTTAGATCTATATTGAAGATGTTACTACCAAAATCTTTAAAAATATTAACTGATTGATAGCAGACATTGTAATATTTGTGAATTTAGCTTATTCAATATGATAACTGGCTAGCAATAAAATTAATTATATACCAGGTAATACATCTATGATTTTTCTTATTGAAATTCATTATGAGAAATAAATTGTATCATTTACAAGGTATTTTCTAAAAGTATTGAGACTGACTTCATGATTTATTTTCAAGTTGGCACTGACTCATCTAGATGAAGTATGGTTATCTAGACCTCATCACTTTGTGATATAAATTGCTTCTTTCTTTTCTTTTCATTTTATTTTTTTTTTTTTTGCATTTCTCATTGGAGAAAAAATACTGGGTAAAACGGGTTCTAAAATCTTTGAAAAGCTGAAAGAAGCTTATAGATATAATGCAATGAAGTGTGGCATGGTCTTTAACTGGCATTACCACTTCAAAGAAAGAAGAATATGAGTTGATCCTGATGAACATCCAAACAGGCTTTCCTGCAGAAATATTGAAACAGTTGAGAAACTAGGCAGTTTGATGAAGGCAGATCAAAGATTGATGGGTTGATTATCAGAATTTTATTTCATATATCTAAACTAAAAAAACTTTTATTTTAAACATAGTCAGAGATATCACCACCGCTAACAATCTTCATTATATAATATAGTCAATATTTATCCAAAAAGAACAAACTAGTGCCTTTGATAGATCTACAAAACAGTAAAAATAACCACACAAACAAATAACAATAAAATAATTTGTAAATATATAAAGTTTTATGTAGGAAAAAAATGTAAATGGTTATTTTACAATGAAAGTGTTTACAGAGTTGATTTTGTTTTTCTTTTTTTTTAGTTTTAAAATAAGTTTGTTTTAGAATTTTGTCTTGTACTCACAAAGTCCCTTTAGTGGATCATAATCCTGTGGATTTATATTTCAGATATTTTCCATTCAAAAATACAAGGACCTGTGACAGGGTGTTATCAATCAAGATTTCTTTCAGACAATTGTCTGGTCCTTTTAAGAAAAGTTAAGTATTTTGTCAGATAGACCTCACAGGAGATCAGAGGATTTTTTTTTACCTATGGTGCTAATTGCTAAGCATTTTATTGGGGTAAGGGTTAAGTGGTTATTTATGAGAACCAACTGATGATTTATTTATTGCCTACAGCCCTTTAATTAGTTCTAAAGTTGTCACACTAGCTATCATCAGATATTTTATGCTGTTCAAAACTAGTGGACTTTTCTAGAGACTAAATAACAAGTTTCTTTGTTCAATTTTTATTCTTATTGCTATTATTATTATTATTATTATTATTATTTTACTCATTAGAGAGTTTTTCACATTGATGGTTTCCCACTGGAGTCTGAGTGACAGCAAGTCTCTTCAAGTCTCCGGGACTCTTCTTAGTATTCTGGCTGATCTCAACAATACTGTAGTCTGGATGGTCTTATTTCCAAGTCTCTATACCACTCCTTTGGTAACTGTACCGAGCATGCCAATTACAATTAGTATCAGTGTTACTTTCATGTTCCCTAGTTTTTTCAGTTTTCTAACAAGGTGTAGGTACTTATATCTCTTTTTGTTTTCCTTCAGTTTTACACTGTGGTCAGCTGGAATGGCAAAGTCCACTATTTGGCAGGTTCTCTTTTTTTGTTGACTATTACTAGGTGTGGTCGTTTGGATGAGATTAGATGATCCATTTGCATCTCAAAATTCCAAAGACTTATGTGCATATCATTTTCTAGCACAGATTCTATATTACTATCATTATTACTATTATCATTATTTTTATGCATCTTTATTTATATATTTCTAAACATTACAAATTTGGGTCCCATAGTGTCATATCAAGCCATTCTTACTGAAGATTTAGGGATGAGCTGTAGTCAAGATTGTTCCATGGCTTCTGATGCCAGAGCTGGAGAAGTTACAGATGAACATGACAACTAATTTTCTGTGTGCAGAAACTGATGCAGACTTTTTGAAAACCATCATAACTGGTGATGAATTGTTGGTATTTGGTTATAAGCCTCAGTCATTTGTATGGAAGTCTATCACCAAAGGTCAAAGAGGGATCACCAAGGTTCAGAACAAGACTAAAGTGCTATGTATATTTTTTTTGACAAAGAGGGTTTATTTCACCACAAATATGTGGCTGAAGAACCAAGTGTCACCAAACTATATCAATCATTACACTATCTCCATGATGCTACACTTTGTAAATAGCCAAATATATATTCCATGGGTCAGTGGTAGATTCATTGTAATAATGCATCAATATATTCTTTTTACCTTGTATATATGTATGTAGGTATAAAATTTTGGATTAAGTTCTAAAAAATAAGTTTTAAATTTTGACTTATTTTGTTGGATACATATTTGAAAAACATATTTTGATGCTCATTTTTTCTCTTTCCAAATTGTCAGCTTTATCCTTGATATTTTCTCCAAATCATTCACTGTATGTTTTTTAATTTTTCTTCCCCTAACTTAGTGATTTTAAGCCTATTCTTTAAACCCAAACTATTCACTACAATGTCAGTGCTGACAACACTGCAATTAAAGATATGGAGATCTGAGAGATAAGACAATTTTTTTTTCAATGAATTCTTGATAGCTTAACAATAACAAATATTTAAATAGAAGAAAAATATTGGAATTTAATTTTGATCCTTTATCTATGCTATCTGAGAAGCTAACAATCATAATTGAACCAGGTCAAATAATTTTTTGAAGTGTCAAATTTTAAAGATGATAGAATAATATGATTATCATTTGCTTGATGTAAATACAATTTATCATAATAAAAAAATTTGGTATAGTAATAGTATTACAATATTTTTCAAAGTTTGATACAGTTGAAATATATAGATTACACATAAGTACTGGATTTTATTAGATTAAAGATTAACTACTCACACCCTGATGGCTGTCAGGTATGTAATCAGGCTGACGTAAAGTTTGCTGGGTTTTGATCCCAGCTTGATGCATCTCGAGAGTCTAACCACACTGATGAGTCGTGATACAATGAAACATTTTGTCTGTGCATGACAATATATGCTCCCACCCCAGTGATTGAGCATTCTCGTGGTTGCCACTTGTGTAATGGAAAGCTCTCCTAACAAATTGAACACTCTGTTAGCATAAATGAAGGAAAATTAATACATATGTGTTAAAATTCCTTCACTTATGCTGAGACTGTTGATGGCTGTGAGGTATTTTATCAGGCTGACAGAGTCAGCCTGGTTTCGATCCCAGCTTGAAGCATCTTATGGGTCTAGCCACCCGGATGAGTTGTAATACAAAAAACAATCTCTTTGTGGATGACAGACTATATATATCAAGTTGTAATAAAAGTTCTGTCTGATTTTCTTTACAGGAAACTTTGAAGGAAATTTGATTAAATCAAATCTTGAACTGATATTTACCAATGTCTAGATGAATAATATATTTAATTTTCTTTTAGATTCTGTGAAAATTATTTGAATAAAAGTTTTCAAATTGATACCATGCTTGCTCCAAGTAAAGAATATATTTCTCATGCTATACTCTAGAAATTTCAGAGAGAATAAAGAAAATCACATATGGTGATGGTATAATGGATGAAAGAACATGTAGGAGATGGTTTTTCTGTTTCATTAAAGGGGACTTCAGTCTAAAGCCATGAGAAAATTGCCTTAGAGAACTTGTCTCTGAGGCACTGGAAGCAGCCGTTGAAGCTAACCTTACCATAAGAGAATACTTAGTAAGCAGTTAAAAGTCAAATGACTGTCCATTGAGAAATGAAAAGGCTTGGGAAACTGTCAAGGGTAGGAAAAGGATTTCCATATGTATTGCCTAAATAATGTGTCAATTATTGTGCATCATTGCATACTCATCATCTTCACAAACCTTTTTTAGACAGAGTCATTACTGGGAAGAAGTG
This sequence comes from Sepioteuthis lessoniana, assembly GCA_963585895.1. Classification (NCBI taxonomy): domain Eukaryota; kingdom Metazoa; phylum Mollusca; class Cephalopoda; order Myopsida; family Loliginidae; genus Sepioteuthis; species Sepioteuthis lessoniana. Next base: position 216,297 of record CAUZXS010003483.1, read on the forward strand.
GACCCTTAACTACAGTTTTACACAAAGACATCAGTGGCTTTGTTATGAGGAAAGTCTGCTCAGCAGCCAAGAGTGGGCATACATCCAGGAAGATTCTTCTGTTTGGTGAGATATACAAAGAATCATTTATTCTGAGCTGTTAAACAATAATCAAACAATCACAGCCAAAGTTTACTGCCAACAGCTAAGGTGTTTAAAAACAGCTTGGAAAAAAAGTCCATCTTTAGCAAACAAAAAGAGACCTTCTGTCACTATGATAGAGCATGACCACATATTGCACAAAATCTCTAAGAACACAGCTTGGAAAGAATGCTTTATCCATCACATTTCCTTGACCTTGCTCCTTTTAATTACTATCTGTTAAGAAGTTTCCAAAGCTATGGACTTACTTCGAAAGAAGAGGTAAAAAATGAGTTGATCTCTTATTTCCACTCAAAACCTAAATGATTTTATACATGTAGCATCAAAAAGCTTGTTGACAAATAGGAAACAGTAACTGAAAACAATGGAGACTATTATTAATAATTAAATACATCTATAATAACCACTATTTTGCTTTGTCATTGAAAAAAATCTGATTGAAGTTTCATTACAACTTTAGATATATATATATATATATATATATATATATATATATTGTTCATACAACCTGGTTTCTCAACCAAATAATCAGAAATTCTACTGTTATGGTTCTATAAGGCATGATTTATATACCATAATTATGGAATTTCTTGTAATCATAGTGAGACCAGGTAGTTAAAACATAAAAGAGAATTTTTTTACTTGAAAATCGACAGAATTTGAATCAAAGATTCAAAGACCAGAAAAATCTTATTTCAATATTTAGTTTTTGTATTTGTTGTAGTATTATTAATCTTTGATTCAAATATTATCTTGTTAATGTTTTTATATTATTTTATTATAATTTTACACCTATCTAGAGGAAGAAGAACAGATCTAGCACCCTGATTTCAGTCTAGAGGCCAGGGTGCTATGCTTTGATCCAAGGCAAAAGTATGTGGAAAAAACATTTAGATCTTACACAGATCACACAGTTACTACACTTTGAATATCTTGTAATTGCTAATCATCTTTTTTTAAAGAAGCTGGTGAAAAAATACTCAAGTAACAAACTACTATGTATATTGCAGTATGAAGGTACTGGTGGTGTAATGGTTATCTTCACTGGATATGGACACAGTAACCCAAGATCAAATCCTAGACTCGGCTGTTTGCATTTCACTTAGCACTAATACTCTTGGGAAAGGTATGAATCCAACTATTTTCCCTCCAGGTAAGGATAAATAGTTGGACAAACTGAGTTCTTTACCTTTGGTATGGCAACCAATCTATGAGAAGTAAACCTCTAAATTCAAACCTGTTAAACTCTGATTAAAAATTGACCTTGTGTCGCATCCTGCTTGAGTGGAGGGTTTGGGTAAATACATATATAGCAAAATCTAACTAAATATACTTATTGTCTATAAATACTTATCAAGGTAACAAGGTTTCTTAAGTCTAGACTGCTTTCTTTACAACTTCATATCAACACAACAGTACCATCGCTACCTTTATTACAACTACTCTTACTACTACAAGACAAGGGACATAACTACATATTTACATCTAACCTGTTAGCTGTAAATATGTAGTTAACTCAGACTTCAACATTGCTGGTCTCTTCTTGTGAAATCTGCAATTCTATTTAAAATGAAATCTTTAAAAAGTTCATTCATACAACAAATCACTTGGACTTTCAGAAGTGGCTTCCACCTTTGTCAGGCAATCTGCAACTTGTTCTTTCCCTTTTATTTATTAAGTTTGGATCTTCTTCTTCGTCATCATTTCCTTCACTCTAGCCACATCAGTCCTCAGATGTCTGTCACTTACCAGATTTGATGAGTTTAAGGTTTCTACAAGAGACATATTGTCTTTTTTACAAAGGACTTCAGGCAGCCTGGGTAGTCTGAATGTCTCTTGCAGCATGACAGCTATTAATACTCCAACATCAGCAGCTTCACTGATTGCAAGAGTCTCTGAGACTCATGGACTTTTTGTTACTTTGTCAATTTTTTTTGATGACCAGCATATTGGAGCCATTCTGTTCCTCGTGCCATAAACAAAAATAATAAAACCACCCTGTGAAGATCCATTTTCCAAGATAGCATAGGTTGTATCTGCATAGCAAATAATATTCAAATCTGAAGGTCTTCACAGCTGAGGAAAGATTATGGAACCTGTCCTTGATTTCTATTTTGGTAGCGCTTTGTTAGCCTTGAAGAGTAATTTCACTTTTGGAAACTTTCAAATGTTACTAATCTGACATCAAATGCTACATTAGGTCGTATCTGAGTGGATACCCACATCATTTGACCAGTCCGCCTTTTTAATTCTGTCTCTCCTCTTGGTTCAGTTCATAATTTTTTCTCAAAGACCTTCCTTTCTTTATATCTATTGGGGATATAGATGAAGCACCCAATACCAAAAATTTATATGTTCCAATTTCATGCATTCCAGCTTTGAATATTTTTTTCAATTCTGTGATCACATTTTTCTGAAACAAATCATTTCCACAGAAAAAAATGTCATGTACATGCATTGCCAGAATACCCATCAAGTTACCAGTTGCATCATACCAAGAAACAGTACATTGTCATATACACTCACTATTCTCTTTAGGTTAGTTAATTCATGATTAACTCTTTTGTACCAGGAGTGTGGTGCATCATTTAATCCATGAATGCATCTTTTTAACTTCCATACTTGTACCACTGGACATATGTCAGATGTTGGTCTAAGAAATATCTCTCTCTTCAGCTTATCACCCAGTAGAAATGCTGAGGTGAAATCCAGACTCTCTACCTGCCACTTCATAACTGAGGCTGTTAACATTACAATACACGTAGCTTCACAGAGAATCAATTTTCAGGTTATGTGAATCCTATTCATAACCACATGCAACAAGGCAGGCCTTCATTATCTTCCTTTTATCTTTGATTTTCTCCATTATAATCCATCTTGTTGATATGCATTTCTGACCAATGTCAGGTACACATTCATATACTCCATGAATTTCCATATTTTATATTTCTCTTTTCTTTGCATCAATCACCTCTTTTGCTTGCTCTTGTTAAGGAGTGAGCAAAACTAGATGTTCTTGATCACTTACTTCCTCTGTCACTTGAGGTAGTTCTCTCTACTAATCAACATGATCCCAATTGATACAGACTGGATTTTCTGCTTCTAGTTCTATATTCAGCCAACGACTATATTTTCCAGTCAATTTAGGCTGTGCACTCATAATCTTTCCCTTTTTCCACTCATCAATTCCTTTCATTTTTTATTCCACAACTTTGTGTCTAGTTGTTTTTTTACTATTGTCTTTCAATTCCTCCTTGTTGATATGAAGACTTTTATTAGAGTATTTTTAGCACTAATAGCCCAAGCCAGTGCTATTTCTGGCTCATATTTCTCATCCTCTAATGTCTTTTCCATTGCTTCAGCTACAATCAGATTGTGGGGTTTCACTGTACCATTGCTGAAATGACTTTCGGCAGATGTAGTGCAACATTTGCCTGTATTTCAAACTCCAAAAGCATATTAGTCAATGGAAGACTATAATGTCCTGACGATGTACTTTGTAATTTTATATATCTATGTAAAATTCTACAGCTGTAATTTAAAAAATTTAACAGCATTCCAGGATTTTCATAGATTTATGGCTCAATAATAAAGGTAAATCATTTTTTACTATGTCAGCCTCAATATATGCTCTAACACCTTTTACACACCCTATAGTTACTGGAAATTTAACTGAATTAATGGCCTTTACTTCCACTCCATCACCAAAACAAAATTTCCTGTTAGACTTTGCAGTTTTTACGAAACATTTATCTTGGTCATTTAACGTGTCAAAGAACATATCAAACCACAGTTTTCCAGCAACTGTGTGAGAACAGGCTGAATCCAATACAGTTATACCAAGTGTTTCTCTCACAAGCTTCAGGTTCAAATGAACAGCTACAGCAGGAATTGGAATATTCCCTACTAAAGCCTGATTATCACAGCTGGGGAATTTCAAAAATGCAATCTGGACATGGGGACACTTTAGAAGAACGATATGCAATAAAATTCGGTTTTAAACTTGGAAAAAATGCCACAGAAACATATGGAATGCTTCAGACTGCTTTTGAACATTCTTGCATGAATCGAGCATCAGTTTTTGAGTGGCATAAGAGATTCAAGGAAGGCAGGGAGTCTGTAAGGGATGATGAGAGGTGTGGGAGGAGTAAGGAAGTCAGAACACTAGAGTTGATTGGTCAAATAAAGAATTTCATGAATAAGGACCATCATGTGTCTATAGAGACAATAAGTGCACAGTTTTAAGGGAGTTCCGTTGGAAGAGGCCAGCACTCTTCAAATTGGGTCAGTGGCATTTCCACCAGGACAATGCACCAGTCTACAACTCTATCCTTGTCACAGACTATTTGACCAAGATGGGCATCAAGACAATTCCTCACCCTCCCTATTGTCCAGACCTTGCTCCCTGTGACTTTTGGTTATTCCCTAAGCTCAGAGGCAGTCATTATGAAACAATTGAGGAGATGAAAGAGGCTGCGATGAAGGTCATTGACACGCTCACACAAGAGGACTTCCATGGGGCCTTCCAGAAGTTGTTGGAATGGTACAAGTGCATTGCAGCCGAAGGAGATTACTCCGAAGGGGACTAGAGTTTCATGTGTGTACTATCAATAAAAGTGTCCGTGCGAAAAAAGTCTGGAAGGCACCTTGTATGTCAGAAAACACTTTTTTTAATGACTTTCATTGTTGTATAGTTGAGACTTGCACATGGGGTCCTCGCTAATTTTTCATTTTCCAAGGACAAGTTCGCTGCATTTAACACAAAAAATGCCTGCACCTCATCAGGGAATGTCATACTAAATTTTTGTAATTTCTGATACGAAAATTTGTAATGTACAAGAAAGTCATTTATATTTATGCCAATATCTCTTTTGTAGCTGTAAAAGAAAAAATAGTCTTCTGCTACCAATATTTTCTTTACAACTTCATATCAACACAACAGAACATGTGTGAATGCTATCACTACCTTTATTACAACTATTCTTACTACTACAAGACAAGAGACATAACTACATATTCATGGCTTACAGGTTAGATAACTAAAACTTCAACATAGACAACAGTTTATCTGTTAATCAAAAATTATATTTTCTCACTAATGCTGTTTTATATAAACTGTATAGGTGGTATGCAGTAAACATTTGTATGAATTGCAAATTATTTTCTAACATAATTTTTATTCATTTTTTCTTTTCTTTTTTGTTGCTCAAAGAATTGATAAATAAGGCCCATAACTGATAGGTCTCTCACAAATATGTTAACCCTCAGGTGGGGAATAATGTTTGATATCAAAAAGCTATTAACTGTACTGCATGACAACACATCACTTTAAAACAAAAACCTGTTTGGCCACTCTGCTAACTTTCAATTTACTTATATTCAATTCACTTGTACAATACAAATAAACTGAGTAGACACTTTATTTGTTTTCTTTCTTATAGTTTTTTTTTAATCAGAATGTAGAATGCAAGCTTATTAATTCATGAAAAAGAAACTATTTCATTATACCATTTCAGAAACAGAAACCAATTGATAAAACATGTAAATCTTGGAAGAGATTTAACATGACTTCTTTTGTATTAATGGCATATCAACCTGAGGGAGTTCTTTCAACCAAAGCCATTGTTGTAGAAGAATAGTCATGGTGCTATTTAACATATAGCTGGAGGAGTAAGGGAGTTCATAACTTTTCCAAGAATATCAGTCCAAAAGTGAATGTAATGGCACAACTAGAGTTTGAACTCAGTTACTACAGATTTGCAGTCCAGCATGTTGGGAGGAGTCCTGTGCTGTAGTAGCTAAGAGATTTATGGTTTCAATTTTGTTTCTGCTTGTATATAAAATTCAATGTAATTTTTTATATATTTATCAGTCATGCAACCTGGTCTCCCTTCAGTGTAATGAAAAATTCTATAGGCATGGTAACACAAGGCATTATTAATGTATCTATAGGTATAACACTGGGAATTATTGATGTATCTCAGAGGTCGAAGTTCTAAACACACAAATTTAGGAAGCTTTTTGTTCTCATTATTGACCAATTCTATTGTTATAGTAAAATGGTTTTTTAATTCATCATATTATCATTAATCTTTTGACCAAATTTTATAAATTCTGTATAATTATGTTAAAATAATTACCTTTTTAATTTAACATTTTTTTGATTTTATATTTTTTACTTTCATGGGTTTTTTATTCTATATTTTACAGCTTTTAAAATAACAGTGGCATTTTCACAAGTACAGATATTACACCTTGATCCCTGGTAAAAGTGCCAGAGAGTGATATTTTGAACCTAGACAGCACACAGGTACTACATCCTAATTCTAAACAGAAGTAACAATTATATATTCTATAATTTCTGATGGAAACTATGAGAGTTTCTTAATATCTGACAAATGGTTTATTTCTGAAGGTTACAGAGTTAAATTCAAAGTAATATTTACTAATATATTGGGTAGCAAAAAGTGTGTTCAGTTCATTAAGTAAAAAAACATTTTTATCTTCAACATTATCTTTATGGAACAATACATTTACTGCTATCTTGCAGTTCCATCCTGGCAGAATTTTTTATCTTTCTCAACAAAGAACTTCCTGTATGACTTTTGCAATCTTCCATGAATTAAAATTTCTTTCATTGAGAAAGTTTTATAAAGACATGAATAAATAAATAAATACAAAAATAAATACAATAAATAAAAATTAATTCTCAGATTAAGAAGCCTCATCTCAAAATGATTCCAATTAAAGACAAGTACAAAAATTCGGTACGGACCCAACTCTGGAAGACCAGATAAGGATTTATAAGACCAAAAAATCCATCCTTGATCGTCCTTCGGGGCCCGTGGCACAGCGGATAGAGGCGTTGAGTCTCTACGGTTCCAGATGAACATTGTCAGAAGATAGCGGTTTCAAATCCTATCGAAGCCAGCCAGAGGTTTACTTGGTCAAAAACGTGGTGCGATAGACAACAACTATGGAAGGCAGTAATTACTGTGGTTACAGTTACAAGATTCAGCATTCCTATCCGAGGTCGCGGTAAATGACCTGAAGAAGGCCAGAGGTGAAATTTGGCCGAAAGGTAGTGAAAGAAGAAACAACACAAAAAAAAACTACCATAAAGTCCACAATAAATAAAAATTAATTCTCAGATTAAGGAGCCTCATCTCAAAATGATTCCAATTAAAGACAAGTACATGAATAAATAGTCATCAAAATGAGCAATATTTGGTAAAATAGCTGATGAATGAAAACTTCCCAAACTGTAACATTCTTTGCTTGTTCTCCAAAGTGACAGTTGCTTGAGTATTATCTTGGTGGAATATTATGCCCTTCCCATTAAATAATTCTGGGTGCTTTTTAATTGGTCTAACTAGGAACAATACTTGTTTGAATCAATTATTTAGTTTTCTAGAAGAAGGCCTCTCTTCCAAGCCCACTATATTGGCTAAAACAAGCCTTTTGTATGGTTATTGATGCGTCATTTAGTTTGCTCTATGATCTCTTACATTTTGTTGGGTTGAGTTATAAATAATTTGTTTTTTAAAAGCTTCCAATGTTTTAAATGCAACAGGAAATTAAAAAGTGCCTTCATAGGTCATTCTTATTTCAGTTGTGAAAGAGTGCTCATCAAAACTTAATCTATCTCATACTCCTAAAATGGAGGAACTAAAAGTGCATATTCAACATGTAATGCTGTGGAAGTTTAAGAATAACAAAAATGCTTTAGAAACAGCTAAGAAAATTTGTAGTGTTTATGGCTAAGGTGTAATTTCTGACTGCCAAGTCTAGAAACAGGTTTTCAAATTTTTTTCAGATGATACGTCATTGAGAAATAAACGTAGACCAGGACATTCTTCAGACCTCAATCAAGATACTTTAAGAGAATACATGCTAAAGTACTTGAGAATTAGCACTTGACCTCAACATATCCCAATCCACAATCTGCTGCCACTTGAAAAAGATAGAAAAAGTGAGCAAGCTCGGCATTTGGGTTCCTCATACTTTTAGAGAGAAAAATAAAGAAGATCATATATCCAATAGTGACATATTTCCTTTAAGGCAGAAAAATTACTTGTTTCTCAAGAATATCATTACAGGTGACAAAAAAAGGCCTTTTATGACAATGTTTAACACAAAAGGCAGTGGACTGACAAGGATGAATCTGTGCAGCCTACCTCAAAGGTAGAGCTTTGTGGAAGAAAAGTTATATTATGTGTATGGTGGGATCACCATGGTATTATCTACTTTGAGTTTTTAAACCACAATTGGACATTCAATGCAGACTTATGCTATCAGCAGCAGCAACATGTACATGAAAATCTTCTAAGAAAATGCCCAGCACTTATCAATTGGAGAAATGTTGTGCTTCTTCATGAAAGGAAACATTCAGCAAGAATCACACAGGAATAGATACTGGTTTTAGGCTGGTCTACTCTACCCCATCCACCTTATTTACTAGACTTTGCACCAAGTGATTTCCATCTTTTTCATTTTCTACAAAATGCTCTGAATGATAAAAAAATTTCTTAATAAGATTAGGTGAAAACATTTGTGGAAAACTTGTGGAGTTTGAAACCAGCTGAATTTTACTTGAGAGGAAACAACAAGCTATCTGATAAATGGCAAGAAATGATTCAAAATAATGGTGAATTTTCTACTGAGTTAAATTGATTCATTGTTAAATCATTCATGTATAAATCTGTGATATAATTAAGGATAATAATTAATTATATTAGGTAATTATTTTATTGTGGTGATAATTTGTAAGTTAGCTAAAATCTTTGATTGAAGTGTAGGTTGCATGCAAAGGTCATATAATATACTTGTCACACATGTTGCAGGATATGAGACGACAGTCAGCCTGTCATAACAAGGGTTCTATTTTGAAATCGTGTTGTCAGGTCGCATGTTTAAAATAAACACATTTTGAATTCAATGACAGCCGATTTAGCTATCAGGTATGGAAAGTTAAGAGACATGTATCCTTATATTAGTTAATGGAATAATTAAGAGATATTATTTTTGGAGCAGTTGATAATTCAGAGAGTCAGAGATCTAGAGTGGACAGAGGGACCAGAAGAAATTCACACAGCATGAACTCTAATCAAATCAGCTGGGTCAGTAACAAAAAACGAAGTCTACTACTGATGTTATGTCTTTCGGGCTCATATCTTACAGTATATTTGATCAGTTCACAGATTCTTACTCTTTCTCTCTCTCTCTTGTTGTGACTTCTATCAGGTTGGAGAAAAAAAATGAACCAGCAGATTCCTTTTGTGTTGTGTTTGGGAGGTAACGTTGCACCCATATTTTTCTTTAGTGCCATGTTGGTGAGGTAATGTTACAAATCATTTTACGAAAACGGAAATTATTTATGATTCAAACCAATAAATTTCTTGTCCAGTCGGCTGGGGTTGTAAAATACACAGACTGCATCTCTGCAGAGGACTAAGACTCCTCCAATGAGTGTCTTGGATATGACACTAAACAATCTGATGATGAGGTTCCAGTAATGCTGGAGCTTTGGGGAATGCCAAGTATCACTTCATTGCCATCACTCCCAGGTCCACTTTGGCCTGGAGTAGTAGCACCTGATAGGGTCCTACTTATGGGTCAAATAGAACTAAATTGTGTACTTATGCTAAACTGAATTGCTTGAAATTGGACTGTTTTGACATTTAAGCAGTGTACTTATGCTAAACTGAATAATTTGAAATGGAACTGTTTTTTGACAGTGAAACTATACTTTTTTTAAACGGAATTGTTTGAAATAGAACTGTTTATATGTATAAAAATGAATTTGGCATTAATTACCTACAATAGTTGATGTGCCATAAAACCAAACCAAACAAACAATACATTTCTCAAAGGCATCCATTTTTCATTGCTCATCATATTTGTGTTACTTCTAAGTTAACAGAAATACAGTTCAGTTGTTTGTTTGTTTTTACTTATAATGAAAACCACTCATTAAAATGAGTAATATAAACAAATTGATGCAAATGATTTCCAAGACTTGATTTGGATATGTTGACTATGTTGGTTCTCTTTTGTACCAATGAACATTCATTATTCTTAAGTAATATCTTGATATGACCTCAATCAATCCAACGGTGGAGTATTATTCAGTAAGAAATCTCTGGCACAAAGCTTTGCAACCCTTCTGTCATATTCATAATACCTTATCAAACAACTATAGAAAGGTTTTCTGAATTTGAATCCCAATGTTATATTTCTTTAAAAAGTGTATGCAGATATTTTTTTCATGTGAGAAACAACAAACCAAAATATGCTGCTTATGACCAAATTGTTAAAAAAAAACATGCTTATATAACAACTGTCACAATACAATAAAAAACAATGTTTTGAATAAATTTAGTTAAATCTAAACACTCTTAATACTGTTGGGGAACTAAACAGTCTCTCTTTTTGGGAATCATGAACGGAGCTTCTGACAATCACATGACAGTTGGTCATGTGACATTTCAAGAAGCAAGTTCTATATCTTTTTGGTTGCAGACACTGGTTGGAAAGGACCTGTCTTTCCTCTCTGCTTTTTGAGCAGCATGTGCGTGCAAATTATCCTATGTGAACCTTTTCCCCATACCAGAAGAAATGTAAGTTTTTACTCACTGCTATCAGCACTACTTGTTCTGTGGAACAGTTTTTGTACCTTTTTTATAGTTTGGGACACTTTGTCATGTTCTGTAATTATGTATACTATATGTGTGCATAAATGCATGTCATTGTAGTCTAAATAGACTTTATTTTTCCTTACTGAAATATTCTGTGTTAGGAATCCTTTAGATAGCCTAATGCATTATATGAAAAAGCTAGTGGTAGTCTCTATGAATACCACTCACACTATAAATTCTCATAATATAATGATAAAAAACCGAAAAATTAAGCTACCTAATAATTTAAAATATTTTATAATCTATTTTAAAGATACAAAACTTTTGACTCAACATAAAAAAGAATACAGATACTGAATTAGTTTATCTTAGCTTATATTTAGAAGAGGAAAATAGTCAAAATATTTTAGTTTATATTTTTAATTTTATAGTTTATAAAAGACTGGTGATAACTGCTGAAAAATATAGAGATTGTAGATTCAAAAAATTATCTAATACACATTAAGACTACTTTTCCCACAAAAATAAAAAATGAAAATAAATAAAGATACTGTTTGAAAATTATTAATAAAGACAAGTAAATTATCAGAAAAATCTTTGTAGATGCAGACAATGTCAAAACTCATTATCACAATGATTCCATTTCAGAAACTGCCACTTTCAAATTAGAGTTATTGATTCCACTGAAGCAACTAATAATACAATTTTATACTTTAATTGGCACTCTCATGACATGCATAAAAAAATTTCTCATGATTTTAATAAAGTCCATAACTCAACACTTGTATTTACTTACTATAATGTATTTTACAGCTCACACATTAATAATGTTTCATTGATTTCTCAGAATGTTTAATCTGTTGTTTGCACCCCAGCAGTTTTGTAATTAACACCTCAGTTATCCACAATATCAAAAGTAATCAAATCATTTGGTCTTTGAGAATAAGATCAATTCTAAGAATAAAAGGCAAAAAAATTAAAGATTAATAACAAATGATAACCAAGAAAATCCGTTATTAAAACTAAACTATCATCATATATCATAAACATTATGTTTATTGCTGCCATTACATTTCTTATCTATTATAATTACAACTTACCTTAAAAAATTTGTACAAATGAATTTTTACATTGATTATTCTTTCCTTTCATGGATTTCTAAAAAATTTGATTCTTATACAATAAATCTACCCTATTTTATGCAAATTATCTGACATTGTATTCCCAATTGCAGTTTTTTAAGCAGTAAGGAGAGTCAGTTGAGAAACATTTTGTCAATAGATCATTTCTCACTCACTCATTTGGCAATTTTAATATTATTTTCAAACATATATAGATATACAGGATGGGACCTTATCTATAGGGATGAGATCCAGATAATTGACAAAAAACATCATTGGGATAGGTATAATTTAGAATCATCTGAGTATTTTGTATACCTTGTGTTGTTGAAATGAATTGGTCCAGTTGATATATTTATAACAGTTTTCTGTGCCATTTCTTTTCCAAAGAATAGGTTCCTATTTTGGGGGGGGGGATTATACATCTGATAAGGATAGAAAAATTCATAGGCAATGTGTGAAAAAACATCCAGAATATAAAAAAGAGATTCAATTGTCTCAACAATTTCTGGTATTTGTAAATTTTCTCAAATATCAGTAAATGAAATTAAATAATATGAATTAACAAATAGATAAAAACCAACCAAATAATATATTGACGGATGATCCTATTTAAACAGAATTATGAGCTGCAAGTCAAAAGCCATTTTTATTAATTGAATTTCTATGCATTATAAACAGATGCTTCATTTTGGAATTTTGTCAATAAAGCATTCTAAAGAAAAAAATTATGAAAAAAGTTAAATAAAAACATGTTTGTAATTACTGATGTTTTCAATATAACTAAATCTTACAATGTAAAAAGACATAAGTAAAGATAATTCCAAGGTGATCAAGATCTACAACTGTCAAATATTCTAATCCTTACAATACTTAGATTTATGCAATGATGAAATTAACTATGTGGAGTACCTTCTTTAAGACTAAAAAAATACAATTTGACATAATATAAACAAGGATGATTAACTGGAATAAATGTCAGGGTTGATTGAGTGAAGATAAAGACTCAATTAAAAGTGAAAATGTAAGTTTTTCCTTTTTATTATCCTTATTTAACTAGACTATAAATGTAAATTATAATGTAACAAACATGGTTAATATCATAAGTTATTATTTAAACATCTATAGAAATAGCATGGTAAATACAAGTGAAATCTATCTAGACAATAATTTCATTTTTTTCAAGGTTTGAAAATTTTTTATATAATCATTTAATAATGTTTTTCCATTTTTATTCTTTCTCCTTAGACAATAGCCTTCATTGCTGAGTACAGCTGTACTCAATCTATTCATGTATTTATAACTTTTAAGATGCCTAATGCTCATATGTAAGTAAGCTATGCCACAAATTGAAAAGTAAGTTTTCCAATTTATTGTTGCGTGTCAGTTCAAATCTCATGGTGTCTACACAACCAGTACATTTAGGTAGGATCTGTATTTAGCTTAAATAAATGGTTATATAAAAAGCATTAATTTGGAACTGAAGAAATATCCATTTAATAATGATAGGTAAAATAAAAAGTTTTTTAAACCTTTCTGTATAATCAATTTCAGTGGAAAATGGTGTCTATTCACTGTGCATGCTGCAATTATTAAATACAGAAGAAATAATTGTTGATATACTGTAAACATTTTTTAAAATTGTGAATATATCACATGGGGCACAAATATTTAGTATTGTGCAAAATATAATCTAATTCTATGTTTTACAATCTCATTTTCTTTTTACAACATATGTCTATATATGCTTTGTAGAGTCTTTTGCATATAGTCTGTTGTTTTCTTTTATCTTGTACAATCAATAAATTATTGATGGACTCTACTTTGGTATAATTGTTTTGTATGTCACTTTAATCAGACTTGATTCCATTCATGATTAATTTTTGAAAAATCTAGCGATATAAATTATAATATTAGACAAATTAAAATATTGTGTTAAAACTCACTATGGGCATTGTCCAAGAAGGTGCAAGATAAAATTAATAATCTGGAACAAGATTACAGGAAAAAAACAGACCAATTTTTTTATCAAAAATAAACTGGCACTGTAAGTAAAATACAAATGTTTTTTGACATATTTACTTGATATAAAGGAAATTTTCAATCATTAGTTGCTAAAAATCAGCCTTTATTAAATATTCATGTGAAATAGAAACCAATTTTACCCCACCCCAACCCACCCCACTTTGCAAGAAACAAATTATTTTGCAAGCAAACATTTTATACTTTTCTACACTCTCTCTAATGTAAAAAAGAAAAAAATCCTATATTTTTCATAGTGATTTTTAGTATTTAATATAAAGATGTAAATTCATTTTCTCATTTCTAATAATTTGCAACCTCATTTTTATTTCTTTCTGGTTTCAGTTTCTTTGTTTAAAGGCATATCAACCAACTTTATCGGTTATTTAATATCAAAGCTATCTTTGTAGAAAAACAGTAGAGGTACAATTTAACCATAGCTTGAAGGGATAAAAAAGTTCATACGTTTCCCAAGAGTATTAGTCTAAAAGTGAACATAAGATAATGACTTGATTTAATACTCACTTAGTACAATGTTGCAGTCCAGCACATTAACCACTATGCCAACGGAATTCCCCACCATTTATTTATTTCTTCTTTAATGTGTCTATATGGATATCCCAACTTGAGCAACAGTTGGTTATCTTAGATTTTCCCTGCCACTAGAATTCAACTGTACAAGTCAAGATAATGTTGGTGGTCAACACAATCCTTCTAACACTTTAATTACTTATTTCATGCAGGTTTACTTATTTCAGCTATACTAATCATATCACTAAACTACATAAATGATCAGGATTGGCCTAGTGGTTAGAGTGTTCACTAATAGCCCAGTAAACTGGGGTTCAATCCCAGGTTGAGTCACACCAAAGACTCAAAAAATAGTACTTGATGCCACCTTGCTTAACACTCAGCATTATAAGGTACTATCAAGAGTATAGTGGAGTAATCCAGGGAAAGAAGTAGCGCCCTCCCCTACACTTTGGTGTAGTAGCTATTGAAAAGAGAACCTTTGATTTGCCCTCGACTATAACATGGATTTCAAAAATATATGTACATGAAATTTCATGCAAAATTTAATCCAGGTCCACTAATTAAACTTGGGTTTGGTCATGAAATTATTTTTATATCTTAGAATATTACCAAATAAAAATAGCAAATTCAGAATGATGATTTTTCTCCAATGAAATACTTTGGTGAAAAAGAATAAAAAAATTATGTATTAAAAATATCATTGTAAGCACATGACTTTTTCTTGGATTTCCAAAAGAAAAATATTAAAAAGAGAACTATGTGTGTTAGGTGACAGATCTGGTAGAATTAAGAAAATTTCAGTTGTTTCATTCATTTTTTAAAGATAAATTTGTTGTTTTCATGCATCTTCCACAGGCAAGTGTTTAAGCTTCTTTAGAATATATTTAAAGGTTTGAATGAAAGCATAATTTCTTCAGTCAATATCTATCAATTTCCATTGAAATCTAATTGAATATACATATTATTGAATTAGATTAAAATGAAAATAATCATGTATATATTTATATTTTGTCTTATTTATTTTTAAGGCAATATATTTTTATATATTTTAACTATTTTTATCTGCAAATTTCACATCTTATAGTTAAAAAATACTACAAATACTACAGTCTGATCGCAGACAGAAGTGGAAATCAGTGACACTTAGACTGCAGGCAAAAGTAGCAAACAGTGATACTTAGACTGCATGCAGAAGTGGCAATCAGTGACACTTTAATCCTAGCCAGAAGTGGCAATCAGGGACACTTTCATCCCAGAGAGAAGTGGCTATGAATACAAAAATAATCCCATCATTTTTTATGGTAATTATGCTAACTATAACTCAAAAAGCAGAGTTTAAAAGAAAACACTGTTTTTTATGCTAGTTAAAAATTAGAATCTTTCTGAGTCAGATAACATTCTACACAAAATTCTACTAAAAATAGAATTTTTAAATTCTATTATTGCTAGTTCAATATTCCATTTTGGTGTATTATCAAGATTACCAAATCAATAATAGTAGTATTCATTTTAATGATAAGTCTATCTTTTTCAGCATTCAAGAGCTTTGTCTAATTTGGGATGTATTCATTTTATTTATATTTGCATAATGATAACTAAAATTAAAATATTATCAAGAGAAACTTCTTTCAAAGAAAAGTATGTTACCTGTTAACATTTCGGTTTTAAGTGATTGTTTTCATACATAAAATTAACTGAAGTTATGAATTAAGAGTCATAAACAAGGTTTTCCAAATACAGTTTTGTAGTTATTTAATGCATTTTTAACCCTGTATTCTTGTGTTTTTAACTCAAGGTTTTGCCCAATATGCTCTTCAGCCTTCTTTTGCAAATATTGAATTTAATAAGCCAAAAAATCTGTAAATCTTAGATTATGGGCCAGTTTTTTGTCTTTTGCAGATTTCATAATTTCTTTGTCACTAAATTCAAAACATTTTTCAAATAATTTATCATGGTACATCATCATCATCATCTTGTCGTGCCATCAGCACTGATATCACTGACCCTCTCTCGCCACACCTCCCTGTTGTTTATAGCTTCCGGCAGGTCCTCAGGGCTACACCCCGTATCTACACAGAGCTGCAGTATGTAGGTTTGAGCTGGTCACCCTGCTTTTGCTAGGCCATGTGAAGGGGTCCATAAGAATACATCACTTATGAGCTTGTCCCTACTTCTCCAGCAGTGTCCTGCATGTTTGTCTAACTTTAATAGTTTTTGTGATTATATTTACCAACCCCTCCGCTCGGGCAGGATATGACACAAGGTCAATTTTTAAGCAGAGTTTAACAGGTTTGAATTCAGAGTTTTCCTTCTCCTAGACTAGTTGCCTCACCAAGGCTGAAGAACCTAGTCTGTCCTACTATTTACCCATAGCTGGAGGGAGAATATTTGGATTCATACCTTTCCCAAGGGTATTAGTGCTATGCGAAATGCAATCAGTCAGGTCCAGGATTTGAACTCGTGTCGCCGTGTCCATTTCCTACGACGATAACCATTACACCACGGGCACTTCCATAATAGTTTTTGTGATGGGTGGTAGGTGATCGTATAGCTGCTGCTTTGTGGGGTGTTGCCTCCAGGACTTGTTCAATATTGCTCGCAGCATTCTTATATAGTTGCCATCAAGCTTTTTCTCCATGCGTTTAATTAGCGTCCATATAGTGCATCCATATAGCAGTACTGAAACAAACATTGCTTGGAAGAAACTGTGTTTCCTTTTATCGGTCAGGTCTGACTTCCATATGACCAATAGCCTATTGATAGCAGTCCATGCCTTTGCTGGTCGGGTGTCGAGGTCAGTCTCAGCTGATGAGACACTGCTTCCTAGGTAGGTGAACTTGTCAACTAGTTTCAGAGAGCTACCGTTTAGAGTGGAAATGTTGCCTGTTTGATTATAGCACATATATTCTGTTTTGTGTGCATTGACATGGAGGCCAATGCCTGCAGTGGCTTGTTCCAGACTATGCAGTAGGGTTTCAGTTTGGGTGGGTGTATTTGCCAGAAGCGCTATGTCATTGGCATAGTCGGCGTCGGTAATTGTTTTTGCAGGGTACCTTCTGCTTCTTTTCTTTGTTAGCTTGAAATCATTTTCTTTGATTTTATCAATCGATGTCTAAGCATGTACTCTAGACAGATGATAAAGAGGTATGGGGCTAGTGTATCTCCTTGCAGTACTCCTGCTACAATGTTGAAGTTGTCTGTGTCTCCATCCAGAGAACGTACTTTCACTTTGATGTTTCAATAGAGAATCATTATGGCTGCGACGGTTTCTTTTGGTAGACCGTATGCGAGTAGAATTTGCTCCATCTTCCCTCTGTGAATGGAATCAAAGGCCTTGGTAAAGTCGACAAATAATATTGTCACCTGTAGGTTTTTAACATGTATGCCTTCAAGAATTCGACGGATAGTCAATATTTGTGAGGTCATGGATCAATTTCTCCAGAAGCCATTTTGGTTCTTCCTAAGTATGTTGTCAATTTTGGGTTCTATGCAGCTGCATTGTAGGGCATTGTATATTTTGGCTGCTATGGATGTAAGTGTTATACCTTGGTAGTTCTTGGCTAATCTGAGGTCGCCTTTTTAGGGAAAGGGAGGATGCATCCCTTCATCCATCTGTCTATAAGGTTTTGATTATATACTGCATTACAGTGTCAGAGCAGTATGTCGTCAAATTGTCTGGTCTTCCATACTTCTGTGGGAATTTCATCAAGCCCTGCGGCTTTTCTATTTATAATTTTTCTAAGTACTGTGTCAAGTTCTTCTAGAGTAAATGGTCCTAGACTGATGTCTAATTGCTTACTTATAATTCTCATGATTGGTTCATGTGTAACATTCGGTGGGTTTCTGAGTAGATTCTGGAAATGCTGTTTCCACAGATTTTTTCGTTCTTGTTGGTTGGTAGCTTTCAGTTTACCTTTGGAAGTGCTCTTCCTTCTGTTCACTTCATTTATCATTTGCCATGCTATCCTAGATTGCCTATCTTCCACTGAGTCTCTAATCTTATCTATCTGATTTTGTATGTATTCTGTCTGTTCTTTTAGGTATATGTTTGCAAATTCATTTTGTGCCTTTTTTAGTTTCAGGGTATTTGTGTTAGTTGAGTTCTTCCTATTGCATTTGGAGGTAGTTTTCATGTCTGCAAGTTTTTCTCTAACCGCTAATATTTCTCATGGGACTCTATATTTAGTTCTATGTTTAGTTGGTATGTATGTTGCTGCCGCTTCTAAGTGGGCATTAACAAAATTCTCAT
>CAUZXS010003484.1:0-40000 GCA_963585895.1 Sepioteuthis lessoniana
CCCACTTCTTCCTCTTGCAATGAGTTAGATAGTAACACTACTATTCTTCTACAAGAGTTGCTATGGCATTAGAAAACCCACAAATATTGATATGCCATTAAACAAAGAAAAATACCTACTGGGTTAGAGTGAACCTACGAGAAATCACAATGAAGAGGTATCCCATACTCACTAGATGATCAGAATTTGAGCTTCTCTATCAGATGCAATAGAGTGTCATACCTAGATCATAAGATTTTGGAGCAGATGGGTCTTACCCTTCTGTAGGGCTACAATCGGCATCTTCTAATCCTTGCTGACAAGGCTGTTATCTTCGATGTAAGCTGAGAGTCCTATGATAAATATTTTTTAGGATATTTTCTACTAAATAATGCCGCTACCTTCATCTTTTTTAAATATAGATTCTATCTATTTTCTCTATATTTGCATATTATTTGCTGTAAGTAGCTTTCTAGGTTTGGAGTTTATTCGTTTGATATGTTCCAAGTTCCAGTTGATGACATTGAAACTGGTACTATACGCTGAATTCAATTCTATTTTGTGTGTTAATCAGTTGTGATCTATAGTGCTATTTTCTAATCTTCTTCATGTTGTTGTATGGCATTCTTTTTACCATTATTTATGCCAATATATTCATAGACTTCTTCTTGGTCTACCCACTGGATTGTGATGTTTCTATCTAAAGTAATGGATGGTGAGACTATGATAAAGTTGCTTTTGCGCTCTTGTCAAGGCCAAATTTCATACCTATATAATTACTATAACTCTAAACAGTCATCAGTAATCTTCCTAGTTCATCTTTATTTTTTGGATAAGCATTAAAACATCCAGTGTAAAAGAGGTGGTTAATTGTTTTATTATAGACTTTGTAACCAAAGGTGGTATTATTAAGTTCGTTTGAAACAGAAGATAGAGGATAAGGAGCTACATGTGAACATTCCGCTGGTTATTTTTCCTGATAACTTTACATTATTACACCGCACAGTCAGCGGATCTTGGAATATACTGACTGTACTCTCCGTATAGGGACACTGCCTCCTCTACAAAAAAAGGTGTATATTGGGCAAGACAGTAAACTGTATTTGGTCGTGAGGCTCCATGTCTGGAGCTCTAAGGAATGCGGGGAACCTCTTCATTGCCATTATTCCCAGGTCCACTCTTAGCGGGAGTAGTTGTACTTGTTAGGGTTCCATCTATGTTTAAAAAAAGACATGATTGCAAATTAGTTGTATTAGATAGGAATACCTGATATCGTATAACCATGTGCAAAAAAAACTTTTAAGAAACAACTATACAAAAAATACAGGAATACTTAACACTTGTAACCGGTTATGGCTAACGGAATCAGAACAGGTGACCCCCGTGGATTCAATAAAGGACGTAGTTCGAAGTTCCGTGTAGATTCCCGAGTTTGACAAACACCTGAAGAAGGCCGGAGAACGTATCGACCGAAACTTTGGGGAAATAACAATAAAGATGAAGACAATAGTCCGAAAAACCTTAATGATAAAAATCACCAAGCTTCGTCTCAGAAATTTAGACAACTAATATACAAAAAATGTGAATATGAACAAACAATATAGACAATTCTCTAAACTCTATGTATAAAATAATCCCAGACATGTTGAAGAGCCTTTAAAATCAATCAATTTATATTATTACAATGAGATAGTTCTGCATTTCACTGTGTCATACGGAATTCTTGTTGGAGAAAGATCTTAGATATGGGTGATAATTTTTGTAAATTTCGAGTGATTTTATGATTCATGGGCGAGGAGAACAATCAGATGATTTGCCGTTGTATATCTCGGCTGAGAGAAGGTTAAAATGTTGTGGGCTGCAGTTTTCCAAAATCGTTCTATTCATGAAGACTTATTCCTTGCAGCCATATGGGTTTTTCTTGAAACCTTTTTTTTTAAAGAGTGAATGTTATTATTAACTAAATTTTGATTAGATAAGGAGCATAGGCCTCAGGTTTCTTATAGTATCTGCGGTTGCTTAAATGGTCACCCATGTAAATAGAGAACGATCTCATCACTGCTTACCTAGCAGGAGTAGGTACTTGTTATTTTCGTCAAGAAACGAAGAAATTTGTTTCGTTAAGATAGATTTAATATCGTATTTGTCATTGTGAGAAAAAGGATATCACTCTAATGTTTTTTATTTGTTTTTGATAGCTAGAATAAATACATCTGCAAAACCCCTCCCCCACGAATAGGGTGTGACAAAGGGTAAATTTTTAAGTGGGTTAAAGTTTGTTTGAATTCAGAGTTTTTCTTCTTGACCATTTACCTTTGCAAGGCTAAAGCATCTAATCTGCCTTATTATTTAACCAGAGCTGTGGGAAAACTGATGGATTCATCCCTTCACTTAGAGCATTAGTGGGAAGTATAAAGCAAATAGCCTCTTCCAGGAATCGAACTCTGTTTGTCGATTAAATCTATTACGATGATAACCGTTATGCTAGTAGGAATGTAGCCTCTTCAACTTCTCAGTGTTTTCTTTGCGTCTCGGATGATGTTTGATAGTAAATTTTCAAAGTGATGATGTATCGATTTGAACCCGAAATTGGGAATATTGCCTTTTCCTGATGATTTCAATTCATGTGATTAGGTTAACGTACTCCTAAGCTCATTATTAGTTATATTGTTCTGTTGTGATTAATCCTTTCTTTCTCTCCTTTGGTCTAGTCAGAATCCTTTTTAATTCCTTTTTCTCAACTCCAGATCTTTTTTCTAAAAGTTTTCTACGTCATTCATTTCAGGTAATTCTTTAATCTCTTTTGATTTAGGAAAAGTTTTTAAAGAATGGTCCATGGAAAACCTCAAACCATTGATGAAGTTCTACTGTTTTGAGAAAGTTGGAACCTTTTGGATTAAGAATATTTTTTTGAATTAGTGAAATTCTTGCCTAAAAGAAAAATCGAGGAAAGGCAATTAAGTAATAATTCTATTTTTTTGTCCGTGAACTGTATAATCGTTTCCTCAGAATTGAATAATTCTATATTTTCCTCGGCATAGCTAGGAAAAATCATCCGATTAATCTAAATAATCTAATCTATATTGTTAAGTAATATTTGATTCAGCAAGAATGGTCAGCTTTTGAACAAATAACTTGCGTATTATCTGTTATTTGTTTATTTGCTGCTAAATAAAAAAAAGTCTAAGTGAGTATCCCCTAAGTGCGCTGATTTCATTTTTCCAAAGCTAGTATATATATATATATATATATATATATATATACTCAGTATATTGTTAAAATACTTTGCAAATGTTGCCACTATCTCTTTTATCAAGCAGACCTAAATTTTTCGTTATCAATTTTCTTTATTTTAAGAGAGAGAGAGAGAGAGAGAGAGAGAGAGAGAGAGAGAGAGAGAGAGAGAGAGAGAGAGAGACGCTCGTAGTGTAATGGTTATCGTTTTAGGGAATTAGTGCGACGACCCGAATTTAAATCCTTGACGACGCTGTTTGCAACTGGCGTAGCTCTAATACTCTTGGGAAAGGTATGCATAGAATTATTTTCCCTGCAGCTATAAATTGTAATATTGGTAAGTGAATTTGTCAAGAAGAAAGAAAATTCTGAATTCAAACGTGTTAAACTCCACTAAGCACCAAGCTCGTTTTGTGGGGTTGATATATACATATATATATTCAACCCTTCAAAACTAACAGGATGGTACTTATATATATATATATATATATATATATATATATATATAATGAGAGAGATAAATAGATATGAACGGAATATGATTTATAGATGGATAGATAGAGAGATGTGTCTGATATATATATATGTGTGTGTGTGGAGAGAGAGAGAGAGAGAGAGGGAGGGAGGGAGGGAGAGGGGATAGATCAGTGATTGATCGGTATGATGAGACTGAGATAGATAGATAGATAGATAGATAGAATGAGACTGAGATAGATAGATAGATAGATATTATAACGTACTAATTTGTTGGAAAGCTGAGAATTTTTTATAGCATCGATATTGTTTTGTGAAATAGGCCTGTGGCTTCGGTTGATTCCAATTTGGATTCAAGTAGGGGTCCCTAAATTAGGGATCTAATTCACGACTACTCAACCATAAATGCTTGACTGACGTAAATATATTTTTAATCCTTCATACTGTGAGTATTTGACAAGGTTTTGTAAGTATGTAAACATTCTAAATGAAAAAGAGATCTTCAATTTGTCACCGATTTGAAGAGTATTATTTGCAGTGAACATCAATATTCACTCATATTAAATGTTCCCTGTCTGGACTTGAATGTCGATAATTGGAAACTCTGTGTGCGTATGTGTGTGTGTGTGTGTGTGTGTGTGTGTGTGTGTGTGTGTGGAAAATCCCATCAACCCAACAGTATTACAAACTGGTAGATGTGCTCATTCACATACGAAAATAACGGCCATTTAATCCGATTAAAAATGTTTATTTAGAGCATTAAATTAAAAATATATCCTTTCACACAGACCGAAGTTAGTAGCTTAAGCTGTTAAAACAATGAAAATAAATCAATGCGAGAGGTAATAAAACTCTCTCTATCTTTCTTCTCTCTCTCTCTCTCTCTCTCCCTCACACACTCTCACACGCACGCACAATACAAATCATTCATTGACACGCACAAACGAGTATCTCTGCACGTGTGCCTAGTGAAACAAACGTATGCTTATCATATTCGTATCCTTTTTTGCCCTTTATATATATATATATATGATTCATGGAATTTAGACTGCGACCCCTGGGTTTCATGGAGTTTTTTGCAACAATCATCAGGCAGTTAAGAAAATGAAATGAATCGAAGAATTAAATATATATATATATCTAATATTTATTTATTTATTTATTATATAATAGATCTATTCTAGATATTGAGCACTCTCCATATTATATTGCACGTGGATCGACACGTACCCGCAAAGGGATTTAGTGACAACCAATACTCTTATAATATATATATATATATATATATATATATATATATATATATATATATATATATATATATATGCACACCTAGTAAAACACGGTGTTTTTGTAAAAATCACCAAAAATCAGTGTTTTATCGGATTTTAATAAGGTTTTCGCTATTTAAGTAACCAATGGTGGAATAAATAAATAGATTTACACTGAAAATTCCGAAGAAAACGTTTGTTTTTGTTTGTTTTATTTACGTATTTTTGGTATTTTCCTTATTTGAAAAGGTTATTAATGATAAATTGTTTTGATTTTTTATATATTTTAAACATCGCTCAATAAAGAAACTTATTCTGTTTTCTTTTTTGATGTAACTGTCTGCTTGTTTTTTTACGGGCGTCTTAATTTTTTCAATTAAAAAAATGATAGGATAAATAAAATATTGATTTCCTTGGCTTTTTTAAAGCTTATTCGTTTCCGTTAGCTTCTGTCTTTAGGAAAAAAAGGGAAAAAATTCACATTATTCTTTTTGTTTTAGGAATTCTAGAAATTTAAAAATCGAAGATCATAATAATAGAAAAAAAAAAGACAAAAACAAAAAAAGCCAGAAAAATATTTTTGTCTTAAATAAGCCACATTTATTTATTCATTATGACATTAGATCCACAAATGTTTCTAAGCTTTAAATATATGCTGAAATTTAAAAAAAAAAATTTTTTTTAATCTTATTCAAACATGAAATAAAAAAAAAACATCAATACAGCATATTTACATTTTAAATTTACGTTTTTTTCAATTTTTGGCTGGGACACGATTTTTTATTGCTAATATATATATATATATATATATATATATATATATATATATGCTAAAGTATACGTGTAATTTCTTTTCAAAGTAAACTGTAGCAACAACTATTCCTGCTCGTGATTAAAATGCCAGATTTTTGCTTTAATCAAAGAGGTAACATCTCCATACTAAACGGTAACTCTCTGAAACTAGTAGACAAGTTCACTTACCTAGGAAGCAGTGTCTCATCAACCGAGACAGACATCAACACGCGACTAGCAAAGGCGTGGACAGCTCATGATGAACTATCGGTCATATGGAAGTCAGACCTGACCGATAAAATAAAACGCAGTTTCTTCCAAGCAGCAGTCGTGTCGATACTGATATATGGATGCACTCCATGGACACTAACTAAACGTATGGAGAAAAAGCTTGACGGCAACTACACAAGAATGCCGCGAGCAATATTGGATAAGTCCTGGAGGCAGCACCCCACAAAGCAGCAGCTGCACAGCCACCAACCACCCATCACGAAATCTATCAAAGTTAGACGAACCAGACATGCAGAACACTGCTGGAGAAGTAAGGACGAACATATAAGTGATGTACTCCTGTGGACCCCTTCACTTGGACGAGCAAAGGCAGGACGATCAGCTAGAACCTACATACAGCAGCTCTGTGTCGATACGGGATGTAGCCCTGAAGACCTGCCAGAAGCAATGGACGATAGGGAGGGGTGGCGAGAGAGGGTCAGGGAAATCCGTGCTGATGGCATGTCGTGATTATTATTATTATTATTATTAGTTCTGTTTTGAGAGTTTTTCACACCAGCATTAGCTGATGGTTTTTTATTTGAGGCTGAGTGACAAGTCTCCTCAAGTTTCTGGGACTCTCTTCAGTGTTCTGGCCGATCTCAATAGTGCAGTAGTTTGGATGGTCTCCCCTTGTCCTCTTACTTTTAAGTCCTCCAGTCCCTTTAATAATCTGTTAATGACTGTACAAAAAGCACCTATCACATAATTGTCACTTTCATGTTCCACAGTTTTTCAATTCCCTGGCAAAGTCGAGGTACTTATCCTTCTTTTCATTTTCTTTCATTATATTCTGTGGTCAGCCGAGACAACAAAGTCCGCAATTTTGCAAGTTCTCTTTTTTTGTTGATTATTATAAGGCCTGGTCGTCTGGCTGAGATTAGGTGATCCGTTTGTACGTCAAAATCCTATAGACGTTTATGTGTATCATTCACTAGGACAGATGCTGGGTTGTGCATATACCATTTGTTCGTATGGTCAATTTTAAATTTCTTGCACAACTGTCAGTGGATCACCTTTCCCACCCAGCCGTGTCTACTCTTATACTTCTTCTGTGCCAATTGGTTGCATTCGCTTATTATGTGATTGATCATTTCGTCTCTATCACCACATAAACTACATTTGCTATTTTGTTGCGTCTTATCTCTTCTCGAATTGATAAGATTGGTTCTTATAGCGTTATTTTGTTCTGTTATCAAAAGCGATTTAGTTTCTCTCTTAAGGTTTCATTTTTAGCTACGTCCAGGTTTTTCTCGCTTGAGATGTTGCTTATTAGCCGTTTAAAACATTCATAGTGTTTTTCCTAGTTCTTGTCGTTCTGCTGGTCTTCGTGTTGTCAGTATTGTTTCTGATGACTGTAACCAGTCTTTCTCCATGCTTTTCTTTGTAGTCTTCGAGTTTTTGCATTGATGCATCGACGCTGTCTTCAATGCTGGTAAGTCCTTTCCTTCCTTCTTTTATTGATACGTATAGTCTGTCGACGTCATCTCTGGAATATAATGCCTTATGCATGGTCATAACTTTTCTTGTTCTTTGGTCCATTTGCTTAAGTTCTTCTCTAGTTCACTTCAAGAATAGTCCCGAATATCTTACGAGGAGTACAACCCAGGTATTTATTCCTTTGATAAGGTTTCTGCTACATAGTTTTGTCTCGAGTAGCTTTCTAGTTTTCCTGAGATGCTTTTTCTTAATTTTTCTTTCATCTCCACTTGTCTGATGGTGTCAGCTCCCAAGTTACCCAAGTATTCATAGGTTTCCTTTTTTCCGAACGTTCTAATTTTTTCTTGATTTGGTAGTTCCATTCCGTCCATCACTTGTCATGACTTTATTTACCAGCTCTACAGTTTTCTTCTTTGTGGCTTTTTCACACCAGATTGAACTGATAATATTTCAATAGATTCTAAATAGTATCAAGTCTACTCACGTCTCCTGGATTCTTCTGATTATTCTAGCTTATCTTAACTGGTCTGTAGTCTATACAGACTCAATTCTTCCTCTATTATCCAGTTATTCCAATTCTCTTTTATAGTTCTTTAGAAACAGTTCCAAGAACTCCACTTACAATTAGTATCAATGTCATCATCATGTTCCACAGCTGGTGCGTTTTTTAATGCCAAAATTAGATTTATTTGATAATGTTGGCTTATAATCATAAGCACTTGTATTGTCAACCTTCCATTGAAAGTATTTTTGAATAATACTTTCTTATTTGTCTATAATAATCATTTGTGCCTCTTATATGGTGTCAATTATTCCGATCTAATACCAATGATTTTCACAGTTATATGATTTAAAGAATTCCTTCCCAATACGAATAATTTTCAAATAGATCTATTCGTTCCATGGGATCTTAATCAGTACAACTATTCAGCATTATAATGAAGCTGGAAGTAATAACAATGAAGGAGTACTCTGTACTCATCAGACTTACTAAACAGGAGCCTCACCATAATGTACACTTATTACTAACCTTTATAAGTAAGGCTTCGATGTACAGCATTAATTAAAAACTGCAATGGTTCATTATTACAATCAGGAGTTATGTACCTTAATAAGGTCTCTGTGTGTGTGGGTGTGTGTGTGTGTGTGTGAGAGAGAGAGAGAGAGAGAGAGAGAGAGAGAGAGAGAGAGAGTTAAGAGTTGATAATGGGTAGTCCAAATTATTTTTCAAGGCATTAGATGGCATAAGAAGTATTTAGTTTTAACTTTCTAAATTAAAACTATCATTAAAAGTTATATTACCGGCATATTATGTTTTTTAAGCCAGAAAAATGTCTCAAATACCTGAATTGAGAGACATACTATATAAAAAGACATTGGGGAAGTTTAAGTTGGTTAATCTATATTTTCGTCGAGCTTCTGGAGATATAAATGACGTTCATAAATATACAGAGGTTTTTTTCTCCGCAAATTCCGACCAAATAATAAATATCCGTTGAAGTATTACAATTGAACATGAACTAAGACTTTCGAAAAGATACTCCAAGACAATCAATTGACAATTTTTTTAATAATAAGGTGGTTGATTCTTGAAACAAACAACCATCAGTAATGGTCAATTCCCCCACATTAAAGTCTTTTTAGTCAAGGTTGGATAAAGTATAGGATGATTATTTTCAACTTCAAAAGCGAGATTTTCGGGCTTTTTCAACAGAAATGCAAGTACAACATCCACCTCAAGAGATATCTCAAATATAAATGACGACAACGATGACCAGTTAATAGGTGTTCAGACCAAATAGATCCAGCTGAATTATATTATTTTTTTTACTCCTTACAAGATTTTTACCCAAATTTTAGCTAGTGGTTTTTCACTCGAGTCTGGGTGATATCAGGTCCCCAGAACTCTTCTAAGTATACGAATTAATCTGTACTGTGCTGAAGACGAAATGGCCTTTATTCATCTTCTGATCTCCATTTTCCCTAGTCTATTTTCCGAATTCTAGCGGAATGTGCCAAGTGTCCAAACTTCAATTAATATCCATGTCACTTTCATGTTTCTCAAATTTTTGAATTCCCAGGGAAAATCCTGGTATTTAGCGTTTCTTTTTCTTTCATTTTTTTGTCTGTGTTTGTTGAAATGGCAAAAATCCAGTTGATGACAAATTCTTTTTTCTTATTAATAAATTCTAGTTCTGGTCTTCTAGTCGGGATTGGGT
Source organism: Sepioteuthis lessoniana (assembly GCA_963585895.1). NCBI lineage: Eukaryota > Metazoa > Mollusca > Cephalopoda > Myopsida > Loliginidae > Sepioteuthis > Sepioteuthis lessoniana. The sequence goes on from CAUZXS010003484.1 coordinate 9,680, forward strand.
GATCCCTTTATATCTCAAAACCCCAATGCATTTTGGGGGTGTCCTCGTGGTGTAATGGTTATAGCGATTGACTACGGAATCGTTGTAAGCGAGTTCGTATTCCAGTCGTGCTATTATGTTGACTCTCGGGCAAATACCCTTGAGAAAGGTATACACCCCCTATCCTCCCCGCTATGGGTTAAATAGTACTAATACTGTTCTTCCTGGAGAATGGCTTTGGCATTAAATAAACTTCAAAGGTTGATATGCCATAAAACAAAGAAACCAAACTAAACCGAACAAACCCAAAGCATTTTAGGGGTCTTATTCTCTAGGATTGGTTCTTGTTTGTCAGCATTGAAAAAATTTAATCTCTTTTACAAATTCCATTCAGGCAAAAATTGACGTTTCTAGCTCTTGTGTTTGTGGACTTCTTCAGAGCCATCTTGTTTGATGTCCCAACAGTAATCTACCATTTTATTTTACCCCATCAAACATATCAAAAGTCCTTTTAAAAGTCTTCGTAATGGCTAACGTGTTAGAGAGCAGCCGCAAGGTAAGCAAAATCCAGTGATGCTATTACGTTCACTTTCGGACTAATACGTTCGGGAAAGGCATGAACCCTCTACCCCTGCAGCTATGGTACCACTGCAGTTCTTCCACTTGGATGACTTTGGCATTAAATAACCAATGAAAGTTGATATGCCATTAAACAAAAAATAAACAAACCAAACCTTCATCTTGTTATTCGAATATATCTTCTGTACAACTTAAGTGAAATATTGAATACTGGATTATATTTAAATATTTTCTTTGTTAGATTATCTTTGGTATAAACCATATACAACTTCCTATCTAAGATAAATAGCCATTGAAATTGCATTCCGATTAAAATGAATCTTCTACTATAAAGATGCCTGACTCATGCAGGGCATTAAATTTGAGTTTCCTGCAAGGAAAGAACATCTTTCTGGATTTACTGCTGAACTAGATTGAGTAATCTTTATTGACCAGAGACTTGATCTTGCATAATTTGAGAGTTCACTAGTTTATCCTTCGTATAACCACTCACTATGTCACACCTCCTAGCAACACTCATTTTTAAACAAAACATTATGGATGATGAAAAATAGATACTTCACAACAAGGTGGAATCTATGAAAGAGCAATATTACCGTTATCGAAAAAGGTAATTATTTACTTAGTTGCGGTACAAGTCCGGTTAGATTAGGCAGCCAGTAAGACTCGAACTCATTCTGAATGGTTTGCTCGTCTAGCTTGTTAACCATTACTCCATGCGAAGTTATCTATAATGATGAAATGAATTGTTTATTTATTAAGCCTTGTCTTAGGTTGCTTTCAGTACCTACTATTTGTAAATATTCAACTATCTAAATACTGAACCGGCTCGTCATTGGTTAACTTTGGTGATATCATCGCAATTGGGGCTTTCATTTCGTCTAGACTGCAAGTCAATGATACTACTCCGGACAAAAATCGCACTTGGAAGATGTTCACTTAGTTATTTAATTTATTTAGCAATAAATAAACTAATTAAAGATAAGACGCAAACAGTTTTATTCAAATGCGAGATTTTCGGGCTTCATTGAATATATCTTAAGCAAATAAGACTAAATTATTCAAATTAATGATATAATTTTTTTTTTCTGAGCTCTGCCAAGGAAAACATTGCGAAAAAAACTAATGGAATGATCATTTTACGAGGATCATTAAATAAGTTTCCAGACTTTTTTACGTCTGGCCACTTTTATTGATAATACACTCATGAAACTCTAACCCCCTTCGAAGTAATCCCCTCCCGCTGCAATGCACTTGTTGTACCGTTCCAACAACTTCTGGAAGGCCCCATGCAAGTCCTCTTGTGTGAACGTGTCACAGCCTCTTTCATCTCCTCAATTATCTCATTACGACAGCCTCTGAGCTCAGGGAATAACCAAAAGTCACAGGGAGCAAAGTCCTGACTATAGGGAGGCTGAGGAACTGTCTTGATGCCCATCGTGGTCAAATTGTCTGTGACAAGGATGGAGTTGTCAACTGGTGCATTGTGCTAGTGGAAATGCTACTGACCCGATTTAAAGAGTGCTGGCCTCTTCCATGGGAATCTCTTCTTGAGCTCCCTTAAAACCTCAACATAGTAACCCTAACCCTAACCCTTTGCCCAATCAACTCAGGTATATTGACTTTCTTACTCATGCCACACCTCTCATCATCCCTCACAGACTCCCTGCCTTCGTTGAGTCTCTTATGCCACTCAAAAACTAATGCTCAATTCATGCAAGATGGTCGAAAAGCAGTCCGAAGCATTGCGTACGTTTCTGTGACATTTTTTCCAAGTTTAAAACAAAATTTTATTGCATATCGTTTTTTAAAAGTGTCTGATTGGATTTTTGAAATTCCCCAGCTGTGACAATCAGGCTTTAGTCGGGTGTATTCCAATTGCTGCTGTAGCTGTTCATTTGAACCTGAAATCATAAAAATTGGTTGTCATCTCATAAGTTGTATAGCAATAACATACGGAATTTTTAAGGAGTCTACAACAATTTTAAATGCCCGTATAAAAAAAGTCTGGAAACTTATTGAAGGCACCGTGTAATTTATATTCAGACAAATAAAGAAACATCCTTTGGGTTTGCAAATTCAATAATTTTTGGCAGGGTTAAGTGATATGCGAATTCAGTGATCACCAAAGGATTTTGATTTTTAAAAAGGATCAGAAAATGATGTGTACTTGTACATTACAACCATCTCGCAGTCCAGCACGTTAGTCGCTACCCATTTCCCTCTCCTTTTGATATATTTGGATACGTTATTTCAATGATATAATTAAAGGGGACTTTAGAATATGGTTGAGTATTAAAATTACTCTACTTGTGTGAGTCAAAAATTTCGCAATACGTGCTAATTTGTAGCGTGTATATCACGTGATTGAAGTAGTTCTAGAAATTGTAGGTACCCGATAAAATTGGTGATACGATGGATATACTTCACTCTGAACGTGATCTGAATATTATTGTCCTTTTTAGCATATAACTAATATAGACTCAAATTAAGAAAAAAACAACACTTTATCAGAAATATTAGTCACACGAGTGAGAAAAATAGACCAAATTACTTCGAACACCTTGTTTTTAGATTTGACATGAAAGATATATACCTTTGTATGATTGCAAATCATGTGATAAAAAAATGCTAAATCCATATTTTGTAATAAAAAAATAACAAGAAATTATTAACTAAAATACAAGTAAATAAACACAAAACAATGCTATACCAGCCAAAAAGTTTGACGGAAATCTACTTCCCAAAGCAAGCTAGTTTTTTTAATATCTTAGCAAAACGTTGTTGGTTGGTTGCTTGGATTTTATGGCATATCAACCTTCTTTGGTTATTTAATGCCAAATCCATTTTATACAAATAATCAGTTCTATTTCAATCAATTCAAACAGTTCAAATTCAACAAATTCAGATTAGTATCAGTATAGATTTTGTTTACACAGGGTTAAATGTCAAAACAGTTCTATTTTAAACAATTCAGTTTAATCTAAGTACAGTTTCGCTGTCAAAAACAGTTCCATTTCAAACAGTTCAGTTTACCATCAAAAACAGTTCCATTTCAAACAATTCAGTTTAGCATAAGTTCATAGTTTAAATGTAAGAACATAGTTTAACTGTCAAAATATTTCAAGCGATTCAGTTTATTCAAACAATTCTAATTCAAACAATTCAGTTTAGCATAAGTATTCAGTTTAGTTCAATTTAACCCATAGATAAGGTCTATCAGGTGCTACCACTCCGGGACAGAGTTGGACCTGGGAATGATGGCATTGAAAGGGTGCTCCGCATTTCACAAAGCTCTAGCATAACTGGAACGTCACCATCAGATTGTTTAGTGTCATATCAGGACACTCGTTGGTGGGGGTCTTACAGTCTGCAGTCAGTGTATTCTACAACCCCAGTCAACAGGACTCAAAGGCATAAGGGATAATATTTAAAATTGTAAAATTGATACTATAATGCCTCGAAGGTTTTGCTGGGGTTGTAGAATACACTGACTGCATCTCTGTATGGGTGTACGACCCCCACCACCACAACAAGTGTTCTATATATGAGACTAATTAATCTATTGGAGAGGTTTCAGTCCTAGAGCAATACTTGAAACCATTTAACTGCTTATAAACAACTGAGCTTTGGCTCATTTAAAAATGTCATCTACAAACTATACATTTATATGTAATTCATATTTAATAAACAGGATTTGGCATTAAATAACCTACGAGGGTTGATACCCTATAAATTACAACCAACCAACCAACCATTAAAAGTTTTTGTAATGTCTTGTTACGTGCTAGTTTGCGTCGCTCAATGTGTGATTCGAAAGCTGCACTGATAAGTGAGTAATGTATTCGAAATCAGAAATCGATGCTTTACAAGTTCGAAGGAATAAAAAATATTTGCTGTTGGAAAGGCAAACGTGCTGTTGATCGCAGTACCGTAACCGAATGGTTGAAGGAATTTCACTTGAGTTGCAAGAACTTTGACGAACAAAAATGGTCTATTAGGTTTTAAACTGTGGATTCCGTGGTCGTGCTCCAAGCTGTAGAAGCAAATCCAGTAAGTAACACTGGGGGAATATCAGGTGAGCTCGTCATCACACAGTTCAATGTGGTTTATCATCTTCACGTCATCAGCAAAAGGATACGAATGTGCTGATTTGTGACTTACGTTACTGTAACTTGGCAAAATTTTTGATTCACCTTCGCATTTTTGTGCCTTTTCATAATAGATCAATTAATCAGCATTCAGTTGGTATAAATCTTTCTCGGTAAATCCCTTTGGTTATTTTTTGAAGTTCGGTGACTTCTGAGTTTTCTTCTTAGATATATACGCAAATATAACATTTATTTTAGTCGCTGAAAAATTCTTTTGATTTCACAGAAACAAAGTAAACAATACTGGATTTTGTAGGATTAATAATTGTGACAATGCCCCTCGCTGGCCGACCCCACTATCTCAGCTTCCTTAAACCATTAATAGCCATTAGATCCGATCGTCTAGTGGTTTCACTCATCTCCGACCAGGTGCATTACATATTTCTTTACAGACACACAAAACACAACCGAGAGTGTGTAAGAAAAGAACAAACGAACAAACACGGGTTTGGGTTAGCTCCAAGCACAAGAAGGGAGAAGTGACACTTTTTGTGTATCCTGTGAGCTAACGCGAGCGTGTACTCGAGCGAAAACTCTCACTAAGCCACAAGCAATGCTTACATCTCGGCTTCTGTAGGTCAACAGGTCTTAGCAGTCGTTTTTCTGACTTCTGTTGACTGGACTCCTCTGTGCCCGACTCTCATCTCCTGACTGTGTAATTCTCTTGACTGCTATCTTAAGCCGACAGTTCTCTTCTGGTCCCTTCTGCTGACTCACTTCTTCTCTGGGACCTTCCTTCTCTCGTCCTTTAGGTCTCGTGGGAGATCTTGAGCACAGGCTCATTGTGTGGGTTTCACGCCAAAGCAGACAAAGGAATTCTCTGACTTGCACCCACACACACCAACACAACGAATGCCCAACATAGTGTCACAAATCGCATATATAAAATAAGCTGAAGTACTCGTTTATGATGAGTTTTTAACATCTAAAATATTTGCCCAGATTGTTAGTCCTAACTAAGCCATAAAACTTTGTACTCAATTTATCTTTATCTTAAGAAACTATCTTTCAACTTAATTATTGATTTTTTTAAATTAAATTTCGGGTTCGTAACGATATTGCAGCTGAGCAGTGTTCCAAATACTGTTGTAAAAAGCTTAATGTTGAAAGGAATTAGAAATAAAACAAGCAACAACTAAAACAAATAACAGGAATTTGAGATGAAATTGATGTTGTCTTTTTACGTATAATTTTTGATAATTAGCTTGGATTTGCAAAAGATTTGTTGTGTGAGTATTATCTTTTTTATATTTAGAGTGTATTTTTCAGCATTCCTTTCAAATCCTTACTTGCTGGTCAGTCCTGAAATTCCTTAGAGGTGAGGACTTATTTACCGACGTGAAATTTGTGAGTGATATTTTTGGTTCGTTTGTCTTCTGAAACTGCTGGAGAACCACTGATTAGTCCTGGGAACTGGATTTATTCATACTCACTAGCTTTTCGCGACAAAATAGGGAAACGTTATTTTTGGATACTATAACACACGTAGGTATTTTTCCTTTTTTAGATTAGGTGACACACATGGGTTAGGGACCACTACAAATTCACTACGGTTTTATATTCTTTTCAACAAAATGGGCTTCCGCTAATCATTCGTAATAGTTAAAGAACTTTTCTCAATGAAAGCTCTTCTTATTCTCCGAGAGAAAATACATTCTTCATGCATAAGTAATGAGCATATGAATTTTGATAGCTCTACTCCCAATCGTTGGTTATCGTCGTAGGAAATGGAATCGACATGCTAAGTTCAAACCCTGGACGAGTTTGTTTGCCTTTCTCTTTTGCGCTAATGCCCTTGGAAAAGGCTGGAATTTTCTCTCTCAGCTATAAGTAAATATTAAAGCAAACTGGGCTCTTTAACCTTGATTTGGCAAGGAGAATTCCAAACCTGAGGAGTACTCGTCGAGAGAATCTGTGACACTCTGGAACACTATTCTTCCATTATCAACTCATCCAAACTGTTACTGGTTCTACACAAACCAACACCACAATAAACAAATCACCTGTGTAGGTAAGACAACTGAACTGCATATAAGTAAGTAAAGTTGGCGACCATGGTTGAGGGCGACCAGAAGGCTCCCTTTTCAATAGCTACTACACAGAGGTGAAGGCGAGGGCGCTACTCCTTTCCCTGAATTGCTCCACTTTACCCTTGATACGTACCTGATATCGCTGACTGTTAAGCAAGGAGGTATCAAGTACCATTTTTAAAGTCTTTTGGTATGACGCGACCTGGAATTGAACCCAGGTATCCCGGACCATTAGCGAACACTCTATCCACTACACACACACATATATATATATCCATTCGTTTGGTCGTTGAGAGGGGTCAGACCAACTTTTCCCAGTCATTTATAAAAATTGGCCAAAATCACCAGTTAAGTATTTTAACTTTTCCAAGCAACAAATTTTTTGAAGAAATGGTGTGAAAATCTGAAATAAGAAGCTGGTTTTACTTATTTTTATGGAAACTTACTAGATAATATGAAGATTCGAAGGAAAGAATAGACATACAAAACGATGATAAATTTCAAACGCATTTTATTCAATCAGACACAATTTATAATTTTTAGATATAAACATAAAGATGAAAGCTGTAATTAGCCACTGATTCTTTTCAAGAGTAAGACACAAATAAACAACAATTCATGTTTACTGTGATTTTTTTCTCACCATGAAAATAAAATTAATCAAGTTACGCATATATAAAAATATAAAAGATGTCACTCAAAAATGTCTACAGATTTTGTTCGTCATCGCTACGGTTATGATTTGAAAGTTGATTAAACCCTTTTATCAATGTTTGAATAGATATCGACTTTTAAATTCTGTTATAATCATCTTCGACTAAAAATTAAATATAAACAAATGTCTTTTCATTTTCTCAGTTTATAACTTTGCAACACTTTCTATAATTTTTTTTTTTTTTGATATCTAAGAATTGTTAGAAGTTGAAGTTTTTATTGTATACTCCTCACTTCTTTTGAATTATTCGGACCAGTATTAGCTGGTGGTCTTTCGCTGGAATGACAGCGAGTCTCCTCGGGTCTCCAGGACTCTCCTCAGTATTCTAGTCCATCTCAACTATGTAATGGTCTTGATAGCCTTATTTTTTCTCTGATTTCAAATTCTTCTTGGATTTTTACCAAGCCTTTTGGTAATTTTCCTCGTGTATCAGTTACAATTTTCATCACCGTTATTCTCATATTCCACATTTTTTTTAGTTCTCTAGCAAGGTCTAAGTAATTGATTTTCTGTTCTCTGTGGTTTACCAGAACGGCAAAATCTGCTCGAAGACTTGTTCTTTTTTTCTTGTTAATTATCACTAAGTCTGTTCTTTTGGCAAGGATTATGTGATCCGTTTAGATCTCAAAATCACAAAGAATTTTATGAGTCTCACTCTCTTGGACGAATTCTCGTTAGGGCATATACCAGTGTGTAGTATAGTTTAATTTCAGTCACTTAGACAATTCCCAGTGGATCATTTTCCCCACCCAATTGTGCCTAGTCTTGTAGCTCTTTTTTACTAGTTTGCTACATTCACATATTATGTGATTAATCATTTCATCTCTATCACCACATAACCTACACTTGCAATTCTGTTGCATTTTATCTATTTTCACATTAATATAATTGGTCCTTAAAGCATTTTTTGTATTACTATTTGTAAAGATTTAGTTTCTTTTGCTAGTTTTGCCCTTCGTAGCTATGTCCATGTCTTCTCGTGTGCAATCTGGCTTGTTTGTTGCTTGAAATATCCAGACAGTTGTTTTTCTTCACGTTTCTCTTTCCTTGTTTTTGTTGTTTCTCTGTCTCATGTGACTAATGTTGGTACTGGCTGCAATCTTCCTTTGCTCTTTTTAATGTACTCCTCGTATGGTTTTATTGATGCATCAATGCAATCCTCAATGCTGGCGAGTCCCCTTCCTCCTTAGTTTCTTGACACATAGTCTGCCTCTGCTATCTCTCGGATGTAAATCCTTGTGCAATCATATTTACCAACCCCTCCGCTCGGGCAGGATATGACACAAGGTCAATTTTTAAGCGGAGTTTAACAGGTTTGAATTCAGAGTTTTCCTTCTCCTAGACAAGTTGCCGCACCAAGGCTGAAGAACACAGTCTGTCCTACAATTTACCCATAGCTGGAGGGAGAATAATTGGATTCATACCTTTCCCAAGGGTATTAGTGCTATGTGAAATGCTATCATTCTCGTCCAGGATTTGAACTCGGGTCGCCGTGTCCATTTCCTATGACGATAACCATTACACCACAGGGCAATAGTCATTAGTTTTCTTGTCCTTTGGTCCAATCATCTGAATCCGTCCTTTGTCCATTTTAAGGATGGTTTCGAATATCTTACAAGGAGGGATTGCCGAAATGTTTATCTCTTTAATGAGATTTCTGCTGCCAGGCTTAGTTTCGAGAAGCTTTCTTGTTCTTCTGAGGCATCCTTTTTTTTTTAAATTTCTTTCCTTCGTCTGCGTTTGTTTGATGGTATCCGCTTCCAAAATTCCAATATACCTGTTATTTTCCTTCTCTTCGAGCGTTCTAATACTTTTCTGCTGTTTGTCTTTTCCTATATCTCATTATGAACATGCCAAATTCCATTCCTATATCCTGGCTTTATAATCAAATCCTTTACATCAGGGTCTCCAATTCTTTTATTAATTTTTGCAGATACCTTTATATAATCCATGTACATAAGTAAATTAATCTTTTATTGTGATCTAGTAAATTTGTAGACCCCGTGTAGTTCCTATGTACGTAGTTAACTTACATCATTGCTATAACGAATAGCAGTGGTGAAAGTTTTTGCAAGTTTTTCACACAAGCATTGGCTAATGATCTTTCACTGGAGTCTGAGGGACTGCAAGTCTCAGGGACTCTTCTCAGTATTCTAGCCGTTCTCAATAATGTAGTAGTTTGGATGGTCTCCACTCGTCCGCCAACTTCCAAGTCCTCAAGTCCCTTTAGTAATCCCCTAGTTACTGTTCCAAACGCACAAATTACAATTGGTATAATTGTCACCTACATATTTCATAGTTTTTTCAATTCCTTCGCAAGGTCGTAGTACTATTATTATTATTATTATTCAAGGGGTACGAACAGCACAGATTCCTTTGACTTACTCTCTCGCCATTTGCCATCGTACTCAGTAAGTCCTCTTGACGACACTCAGTGTCCACATAGAGGTGATATATTTGATTTTTTGCTGGTCAGCCAACACTACTGTGTTCATGTGTTGGAGTTATCCATCATTATCATATTCTTACTTCTCAAACAGTGCCCAGGATGCTTTACTTAGCGTTCTTTGATTGTATGTGAGATGGGAAGTAAATGATGGCATGGTTGCTTCAAGGTTTTGTGCAAAACAGTAAGCACCTTGAGCAGTTCCCAAGTAGCTTTTCTGTTAGCTTTTCGTTAGGGTCCATGTGGTGCTAAATGAAATAAAAACAGGCTTGTCCAGAATTTTAATTTGGCATGTAAAGAGGGTGATTGAAAATAACTAACAATTAATATGGAGTTAGTTTTCAACTATACTGCATATCTATCTATCTATCTATCGCTTGTGATAAAAAACTACATTGCGGAGACTTGAAGATCGACCAAAAATGTATTTATGAGCCTATCCGAGATTTCAAAATTGGTGATGACAGAAACGTGATAAAACACAATTCATACACGAAAGACATTTTTAAATTTTAAGAATTCTGTACTCTTACTTAATATACAAATAAAAAATGCAGAACGATGGTTCATTATTTCTTATCATAATACTAGCGAGGTCGCGGGTTTTTCAACTTATCTCTGTTTTTATTTCAAATTTGTTACAGTATCTCTTATGGAAATTAGTTTTAATTAATTATTCATACATTATGCAACAAATAATTTCGATATGATTTCTGATTAAAATATTTTTCAAACTGGACTTTTTTTTGCAAAAAAACAAAACAATTACATTATTTTACCTGATCAAAAAATGCAAAAGAATAATTTAAAGATATTTTTAAAAAAATGAAAATTTAAAAACATTCTAAACCATATGAATGTAACATATTGACCCCGGCCAAGCTGTCAAAATAGGAAATGCACCTGCGTAAATAACAGGTGCATCCGGTCGAAAAATATCAGGATATAACCTTGACCGTGGACGGGTTGAATTGAGTGCAAAATTGTGACGCTCGCAGGAAGAAGAGTGGACGTCAAATTATTATATAACTCGGTGCACAGGAAGTTCAATCAGTTGGAGAAAATTGCTGTAGAGAAAACCAGCACCCAGCAGAGGGGGACCTAAGGCCCCGGGTTGAGCAGTCGCAGTTGGAGAGAAGATGCTGGAATGAGGAACATGTCCTAGAGAGGCTGGGCTCCCAGGCCCCCGATTGAGCGGCCCAGGAGAACGGGAAAGAAACGGTGTTATGGCCATAAGAGTGGGGGGTCAATATGTTGCAGTTCTGTTCAGCTTCCAATTCACCTCTCACACAGTAAAACCTTTAGTAACCCTTTCGAACCCTTTCAAATAAAGATAGAGGTATATTTTCAAAAGAACTGTGTCACTCGTCTTTATTGTGTCGTTGTTATGATTCTGAATGCATCTGCATATGTGTATGTATAGTTGTTCATGGTTATACAACATGAACATTTTTTGAGAACCTATAAAAATTCCAATTTTTAATAAAGATTTAATTTTTTTCAAGTCCAAAGCTAATGTGCTTTTTTTTTTTTGGAAAAAAATTCGAACACTAATTACATAATCACATTTTGAAACAAAACACTATTAACAGTAAGAGATCGCCAAGAATTTTCTCTTTTTTTTATTACATTTTTTTCATTTGAAAATGATTTTCAGTTGATACATCGTATTCAAACATCTTCCAGAAGATGGTTTCACAAAAATAAATAAATAAAACAGTAAACAAATAAATGAATAAATAAATAATAATAATAACGATAATAATAACTGAACGTAAATGTTGTCACAAACACACACACACACACACACACACACACATATATATATATATATATGCCAGCTCACTTGGCTAGTAGGTAGAGTGTTCACCAATGGTCCGGGAGACCTGGGTTCAATCCCACGTCGCGTCATACCAAAGACTTTAAAAATGGTACTTGATACCCCCTTGCTTATCGCTCAGCAATATAAGGTATGTATCAAGGGCAAAGTGGAGCAATCCTGGGAATGGAGTAGCGCCCTCCCCAACACCTCGGTGGAGAAGCTATTGAAATGGGTGCCTTCTAGTCGCCCTTGACTACGGTCGCCAACTTTACTTACTTTACTTATATATATATATATATATTATGAACAAAGATAGTGACACAAATAGGAATATTTTTTGACATATGAAAGACGGTACAATAAAGAACAGTAACCATTGACTAAACGTTCATGAAAAAGCAAGTAACATTATAAATCAAAGTTGAAAACACCAAGTTCACAAAAGTGCTTCCATATTGGGTGCCCGTCGAAGACTGATGGTTTGCCGAGCCAATTCGTTAGTGCACTAAGTATCATCCCAATTGGATGAACTATCAGTATATCTTTGTGACTGACCAAAAAATACTAAAAACATTTCTAGTGAGGTTGAATTGTCTGAGATCAGATTGAACATAAAAGCGCATATAAATAGCACAAATACTCAAACACTGAGTTGTTTATCCCCCTCCTCCCATCACAAATCTCGGTGCGTGCAACAATTTATAGAAAGCAGCGTTCTGGAACTCCTTAGTCGCCATTTTTAATCATGAGTCATTGGAGCTTCCTATTTTCTGCGGTTCATAAATATTTTACGGAATAAAATATTTTTTTATCAATTTATCCGATTGCATTCCAAATACTTAAACGCATGCGTATGCATACTTACACGTAAACACACTTTAAGGCTCGCTTACACACACACACACACGCTCTCCTTCTCTCTCTCTCTCTCTCTCTCTCTCTCTCTCTCTCTCTCTCTCTTTCTCACACACACACACACATACAGAAGCACATACACAGTGCTTGAAAACATTGTCAAATGCACATAATTGATTATGAAAGGATTTTATCGGACAAGTGTTATATTGGGTTTTCAAGTTGTAACGTTTCGGCTGTTGTGCTCTTCGGTCTTCTATCGATATATATGTTAGTCGGTCACTTTCAACCTAAAAGCTTAATTCATTCCAAGACAGTAGACTGTTCTGATTCTACCGGCCATACTACGAGGATATCTCGTACCACCCTTCCTATGTTTCTTCCCTGCTTCTACCACTGAACGAGAATACAAGACATTTTGTACTAGTCGTCAGAGAGGCGCGTTTTGCGCAACGGCTATCGTCGTAGGAAATGGAATTGATAACTCTAGTTCAAACCTTGGACGAAGCTGTTTGCGTTTCACTTCATGCTAATGCCCTTGAGAAAGGCAGGAATCCATCTGTTATCCCCTTAACTTGGTTCTTTAGCCTTGGTTAGGTAACCGGTCTGGGAGAAGGAAAAATTTAAATTGAAACCAGTTTTACTCGGCTTAAAAATGACCTTGTGTCACATCCTGCTCTAGATGGATGAATTGATTTTCCGATTACCAGGTAACTAGAGGCTCTTAAAGCTTTATCCAAATTGTCCCATTTCACCACCTCGTTTATCAAAAATGAAGATATGTTCAAAATTTGCAGTCTATATATAAATGTCTTGTATCACTAGGTAATAAAATGGTTACTGTTGCTTTTGCAACCAAGGAACTTAAAACGAAAACATGATGGGAGACTATATTTAGGGGCTGATATGTAAAAGGAATTTACATTAAAGTTACAAATCTCGAAAAACTACTCAGTAATAAACTTTTTTTTAAATATATTTTGTAAAACTTTTGTATAAATACATTTTGATGTTTTATTTCTTTGTTTTATTCCGACCCTCTGTAAATAGAAACGTCCAAGTTTGTCCGTTTTTATGTAGAAAATATTTTGATTTTTAAATTTCAATAATCAAGACCCAAAACAAAATTTGTAGAGAATAGTGGCCTCCTTTAATTCTTTTGCTATAAAAAAAAAGTTGTTAAGAAATAACAATGACCCCGGAAAAAGATAATAAAATACAGTAATTTTGCTTCAGTTTTTTTTCTAGAATAAAAATAATTTTTGATGGTCCTAATCGACCGGCTGGATTTTTATTTTCTTTCTTTAGTGAATTTCATAATTAAGAAATCTAAAAATAAATGTGGAATTTACAATTTTGACAATATTTTCCAATACTAATTTCCTGGAGTACGAGGCATTGTGAAGTGATCATCTTTTTTCTCTCTTAAAAGTTCTTGGAGTACGAGGCATTATGGAATGAACTTTTTTCTTTTCCGTAAACTGAAAATCTAAAATAATGGCTTTTGTTATGTCCCTGCACATGCGAATTTTTTTTTCAATTATAACATTTGAATATCTTTAGATTCAGATTCAGAAGATGTTGTCACAATATATGTAATATCTTTAACACTTTTATCAACGGTTTGATGACAAGTGAGATGAAGAGAGAGATGTAGATATGTCTGCAATGTTATATGTAGTACATGATGGATACTTGGTATATACCAGTAACTCAAGAATGTCTTCTATCATATTCATAGAGACGATATAGTTCAATATAGTTCGATATAGTTGTGTTGTAATGGTTAGCAAGCTCGACTACTAAATCATTACGAGTAAGTTCGAGTTTCACTGTTGCTCCAGACATTGTGCCATAGCTGCGCAAAACTTTGTAACTACGATTACATTACACTTGTAATATCTGTATTCTGCCAAAAAATGTTTTCGTTTATTTTTAGCCACTGACAATTCCTTTCCTTCTTATTTTCAGTCACCCTGCAACCAGGGCTTTAAATATATAGATTGCATTTCTTGCAGAGAGATAATCCCGGCCAAAAAGGTTGTGTTTTAGGTTTGACCGTAAACTGTATCCGGTGGTGAGGCTCCAGTTTTAGAGCTCTGAAGTGTAAATTTTTGCGTTCGTTAACATAACTTCCAGATCCACTCTGACTTGTATGGGTCAAATAGATGTTTAAGAATAGCATTTGATTGGAATATTTGAAACCATGTAATTGTATGAAAATTATTTATATTAAGAATAATAACTTGAAGCTAATAACTTGTTTACTAATGATTAGCGTTAATGACTAAATCATTTTAACATTAAATAACCAGCAAAAGTAATAACTTACCAGTGCGTGCTCTGAAAGTAAAGCTTCTTTATTATTTTCACGATAACTGTAGTAAATACAGTAACCACATAACGCTCTTGGATAGAGTAATTTTTTAGCTACCAAACTATTTTTCCTCATAGTCATTATCATTGGAAATTTAACTTTGCCAATGTCAGAAGCGGGCATTGGTGGTATTGCAGTAGCTGATGAAGCTACCCGCTAATAACCCGTAATTGATTTGTTTTGTTACAGGTACGAGTTGAGAGGCACTCTGGCAAAATTGTGTTTAACATAAAGCAAATTATTACATTTAATTTCTCTATGAGGAAATATCTACCCAATTACACAACGACGCATATAAACCTTTGCAGGGAGTAAACAGTGGATGTGACTTTAGATAAGCGGTGGGAAATAGGTTTCAGCAAGTGCGACAACGATGTGAGTTACAGGCCACGTTGAACAGAAATCAAAGAAAGAACATTCTACTTGGTTCTTCAGGATGAATCGGGACGATAAAAGATGGACTGTCCAAACAATAATTTCCGGGCAACGGACCTACCATCACTGCCGGGAAAAATTGGTCGCTTAAGTTGGGATAGATTTTTAAGATCAGCACATTCGGTTTGGTGTCTTTGTGGGCTATTCAATGCCAAAACCATTCTTGTTGAAAGACTATTGTAGTGCTATTTAACCGATAGTTGGAGTGGGGGAATAAGGGGTTCATGCCTTTCCCATGGGTATTTGTATGAAAGTGAACGTAATACCAGGATTGTTGTTTGAATTCGCTTAGTACAATGTTTTAAACAAGCACGTTAGCCGTTATGCCATGGGGAGTCTTCCGGCGCATACAGGCTGTTGTTCCTTTCTGACAAATATTCATAGCTGGTAATCGTGAAGGTCGTGTGGAAAATCGCGTTTTGTAGTTTTAAAATGTTATCATTTTAACTGTTTCTGCTTTAGTTTTCATAAGTATGATGTTGGTTGGTTGATTGGTTTTTATGACATATCAATCTTTGTAGTTTATAAAACGTCAAATCTATTTTTATGAAAATAGTTCCATTTCAAACAATTCAGTTTAGCATAAGTACGCAGTTTAAATGTAAGTAAGTAAAGTTAGCGACCATAGTCGAGGGTGACCCGAAGGCTCCCTTTTCGATAGCTACTACATCAAGGTGTAGGGGAGGGCGCTACTCCATTCCCTGGATTGCTCCACTTTACCCTTGAACCGTTCCTTATAATGCTGAGTGTTAAGCAAGGTGGTATCAAGTTCCATTTTTAAAGTCTTTGGTATGACTCGACCTGGAATTGAACCCAGGTCTCCCGGGCCATTGGCGAACACTCTAACTGCTGGGCCAAATCGTGAAAAACATTTCTATTTCAAGTTATTTTGTTTAGTCAAGCAGTTCTAATTCAGCTAATTCAGTTTAGTATAAGTACAGATTTTGTTTACACACGGTTCAATGTCAAAACAGTTCTATATCAGATAATTTAGTTTAGTGTAAATACAGTTTCAAAGACAAAAAACGGTTCTATTTCAAATAATTCATTTTATCATTGGCACGTAGTTTAAATGTATGTACGGTTTAATTGTCAAGAACATTTCTATTTCAAGCTATTCAGTTTATTCAAACAATTCAGTTTAGCATAAGTACGCCGTTAGTTCTATTTAACCCATAGATAGAGCCCCATCAGGTGCTACCACGCCGGGCCAGAGTGGACCTGGGAGCAATGGCAATAAAGGTGTACTCCGTATTCCCCAAAGCCCCAGCATTACTGGAACCTCACAATCAGACTGTTTAGTGTCATATCCAGGACACTCATTGCGGGGGGGGTGTCTTATCCCTCTGCAGAGGTGCAGTCAGTGTATTCTACAGCCCCCCAGCCGACTGGTCAATTCATAAGTATGAATGGGAAGCATTAATTTCAAAGCGGTTTAGTGTATCTTTAAAATGACCTATATAGTTTCTTTGTGGTGAGAATGCCACTCCCCGCCATAGTTTTTTTTTTTAAATATGAAGGAGTGTGACAGCGGGAAAAGTTGGATGTGTTTCAGTTTCTGCTTTTGAATGTTTTTATAATTGTTTGTATTGTTAGTCATAGTTGATATTATACACACACTAGTGACCTAGAATTATACTTTTAAGAGTCGTCATTTATCAAGCTTTGCTTAATCTACAAAAAGTGCTGGACACACAGTTAGAATTAAATTCATTTACAATAGCCTGCATTGCAACACGTGAGGCGCTGAAATCTGTTTTATTTTATATTGGTTTTATTTTTTGATACTCATTGATTCATTTTTTTTCAATCAATTCATATATTAATTTGTCCTTGATCAATGTATTTAGTTCAAAGAAGTATTTTCTAAGTTTGGCTAAGTTTAACACAAGGCTACGTCTTTCTTTGGCGCTTCTGTCCTTCTTATAAGATCGATCATATGTATATATATATATATATATATACAGGGAGAGAGAGAGAGAGAGAGAGGGGGGGGAGAGAGAGAGAGAGAGATTTACTGATTTATTTTAACGACATAGAAAATCGTCCTGGGTTATTTTATGCCGAGATATTGAGGAATTAGGCACATTTTATATCTATGATTACATTTTTGCGCGGTTTCTTGAGAGTTTTATTTTGCACTCCGTTACATTATATAGAATATTCCTATCGTGTATGAATCATTTTAAAACAAATTTATTTGACCTTTAGGATTTACACTCCTCTATCATTTAAATGGCCGTGATTCAGGAAAATTTGAGAAAATAAGATACTGATTCACTTGATTCCGAAACAAAGATGGTGGACGTATGTAAAGTAATTGGACAGAGAAGTCACGTGATTTATGCTCCCAACTACGTCTGCACCTTTAATTTTATCCCGCGCAAAATAAACGGTGTGTTTGAAGCCGACCACGTAACAAGGTTTAACTATATATGATCTAGACTTCCAATTACTGGCTTTCTTATATTTTGACTTCCAGGAACAGCTCTCATTTTCTCTTTCAACATTTACATTTTGAACCCCAGCTAGTGATACGTAGCTTCAGAAACATACAACAGGCAAGTATATAGTATACGAGTTGTTTTTTCTCATGTTCTGCCTATCCGCCAAAAGCCTTCATACAACATCTAACTCTTCGGCCAAACCAAAAAGATATAAAAGGCCGGTGTATTAGTACTTTGTGTAAAATACTTTCTGAAAATGCACATATAGCCTATAGGACACTGTTAATATTTAGTCTACTTGCATACACCTAGATAATAACCCCCCACACGAATATTTGATGAACTATATCTTGATTGGTTTGGTTTCTTTGTTTAATGGCATATCAACCTTTGTAGGTTATTTAATGCCAAAGCAATTCTCCTAAAAGAACAGTAGTGGTACTATTTAACCCATAGCTGGGAGGATAAGGGGGTTCATACGTTTCCCAAGGGTATTTTGCTCGAAGTGAACGTAATAGTGCGACTTGAGTACGAACTCGCGTACTACGATCCCGCAGTCCATCGCTTTAACCATTACACCACGAGGACACCCCCCTATATTTTGAACATTCGTAATATTTTTTACAATGTACTTGTTGATATATAAATGTATTTTTGCTTGTATTGCTTTGTTGGGAATGTTATTTTGCCGGCGTCGTTTATATCATTTGCCTTTCACTTATGAGCCACCACAAATTGTGGGAGCAGCACATATCTAATAACAAACAACCCCACAGATATGGGACCCTAACAGGGAGTAATGGCAATAAAAGGGCACTCCATATTCCACTGATGACCAATGTTGGAGCCTTACTATAGGATGAAGTTTGGTGGCATAGCCAGGACTCTTTCTTTTTAGCAGGCTGAATCTTGCCCTTTTGCAAGGGATACAGTCAGCGTTTTCAAACCCCAGAAAACAGGGCGAAAATATATTGTAAAAATAAACTAAATATCTAAAAAGGTTGAGTAAATAAAAAAAAGTGCTCAAATGCTGACCAGCATCGCAGGATAAAACGTAAAAGAAATTAAAAATTCATATTTTCACAATTGTTTCATTACTTCGTTTTAATATTCAAAGTCTTGTATATTTATATTAGAATTATCTTAATTAGAAAACCCGTCAAATACCTACGCGTAACATACGAAACACTGAACAGCTGTTTCGACCTTATTGGGTCTTATCAGCAGTAGCACACCGTAATCTCCATTACTGGAGATTGAAACAACAACCACAGTAGAATTTTCCTTCTCCTAGACAAATGGTTATCGTCGCAGGAAAGTGGAGGTGCCCGTGGTGTAATTGTCACCTTGACGAGTTAATTCGGCATCGCTTATGTGTGACATGAACCGGTGGCCAAGTGGTAGAGTTTCGGCTTCTGCCTACTGTGGTTGTTGTTTCGATCTCCAGTGATGGAGATTACGGTGTGCACTGCTGATGAGACCCAATAAGGTCGAAACAGCTGTTCAGTGTTCCGTATGTCACACGTAGATGTTTACCGGATTTTCTAGTCATGATAGTTCTAATATATCATTAATTCCTCCATTTGAATATATATATATATATATATATATATATGGAAGCGGCATTCTAACTGAAATAGATCTTCACTACATGGGTTACCCGAATGATATCGATATTGATCGATGCGCTCATTATCTCGTTGGCTGACAGCTGTGTTACCATTGCTGAACCATATTATCCAACACCTAACTATGTTCACTTCTATTGTAAGACGAGGTTGATAAGCAATAATAACTATATAATAATTTTACAAGCGATTCTTAGTATGGTAAAAAGAAAAAATAATTATACACCCGTGAAGATTTATCCCAAAAAATGATATAGACCCCAAGTCGGTACACAGAAGGAAAACACGGAAGACGGTTTAGAGGTAAGAAAGATATATTAACAAAAGTTACAAAGGATAGTGTCCAATATTGATAGTCGTACTGCGGTACTACTGCTCCTACTGCTACTGCCATATTAAGATATTACGACGCTAGTAATATAGTGCTGGAAGAGTCCATGATGCAGGTAAGTTTCGGTCTCATAACACAAAACTAAATAGTTTGTCAGTGAGACGAAATTGCCAACCTTATCGCTTCGGTTGATTTCCAAAGAGTAGCTATTAAGATTAGCGTAGTCTGGCTCAAGGTCACAATAGGGAGTTTTTGTGGGAATCGAAAAGATAACATTAATGAATATATTTGAGAGATCATCTTGCTGAGTTTAGTAACTTGGTGAGATTTCAGGTTGAGAAAAATCAAAGAAAGCGAAAAAAAAGACAAATACTAAGACCTTGCCGGAGATCTGAAAAAGCTAGGGAGCATAAAGGTGACGGTGATACCAATTGTGATAGGTGCACTTGGGACAATCTCCAAAAGCTTAATAAGAAGACGGGAAGAGTTGGAAATTGAAGGATGAGCTGAAATCATCCGATGTACTGTATTGTTAAGATCTGTCAGAATACTGAGAAGAGTCTTGGAGACTTGAGGAGACTTGTTGCCCATATTTACCAACCCCTCCGCTCGGGCAGGATATGACACAAGGTCAATTTTCATGCAGAGTTTAACAGGTTTGAATTCAGAATTTTCCTTCTCCTAGACAAATGGTTATCGTCGTAGGAAAGTGGAGGTGCCCGTGGTGTAATAGTAATCGTCGAAAGAAATGGACGCGGCGAAACGAGTTCAAATCCTGGACCAAGCTAATTGCATTTCACATAGCACTAATATCCTTGGGAAAGGTATGTATCCAATCATTCTCCCTCCAGCTATGGGTAAATAGTAGGACAGACTGATTTCTTCAGCCTTGGTGAGGAGACTTGTTATCACTTACACACCAGTGAAAGAACATCGTCGGTCTGAAAAACACGTATAATATCAAAACAAAAAATAAGAATAAGCAATAATAATAATAATAATAATAATAATAAAATGAAATAAAATAAATAAATAAAAAGGATGTTCAGATTATGTGGTGAAAGAGATAAAATTATTAATCAAAAGCGAATGCCGAAAACCAGGACTAAAGGAATACAAAATGAGACACAACTCGGAAAAATGAGGCACTGGAAATTTCTTTTGGACTTTAAGATACAAACAGATCTCATAATTCCAGACAGACCACCAGACGTTGTGTTTATTAACTAGAAAAAATTGTTATCTTGTAGATTTTATCAATGCAGCTGACTAAAAGTATAAATGAATCTTGCTCGAGAGCTGAAAAACTTTGGAATATGAGGGTAACGGTGATAGCAATATTAGTTGTGCGCTTGGAATTGTCCCCAAAGATTTGGAAAAAAAGAATGGAGGAATCGAAAATCTGAGTAAGAATTGCATCCAAATCAAAACATTGTTAAAATCAGTCAGAATACTCGGACGAATCTTGGAAATCAGTGGAAGAATAGAGATCATCAAGACTACAGCATTGTTGAGAACGGCTAGAATACTGAGAAGAGTCCTGGATACCTGAGGAGACTTGCTACCACTTAGACACCGGTAAAACTCATTAGGACTGATAACAATAATAATCGAAAAGAGAAACAAGTTCTTAGACCTTGCCAGAGAAATAAGAAAGTTATGAAACATCAAGGTGATGGTGAGACCAATCATCATTGGCGTTATTGGAACGCTCCACAATGGCTTTGAAAATGGACTGGGAAATCAGTAAATGACTCAAGACCATCCAGACCACAGCATTGTTGAGATTGGTTAGAATACTGAGAAGAGTCCTGGAGACCTAAGGAAACTTGTTGTCACTTGGACTCCTCTGAAAGACCATGTGCTGACACTGGTGCAAAAAGCTCGGGGGGAGTATAATGGTAAAAATTGTAGATTTTGATTGAGGTTTGGTTTTAAGGTATATATTAAATGAAAGAAAACGGCTTCAAGTTGGCAAAGGAAAGAAGCAGAAGATACCCTGCACAAACTATTACAGGCCCGGACTACGCCGATGACATAGCGCTTCTGGCAAATACACCCGCCCAAGCCGAATCCCTGCTACCTAATCTGGAACGAGAAGCAGGTGGCGTAGGCCTCTATGCTAACACAGGCAAAACAGAATACATGTGCTTTAATCAAAGAGGTGACATCTCCAAACTAAATAGTAGTTCTCTGAAACTAGTGGACAAGTTCACCTATCAAGGAAGCAGGGTCTCATCAACCGAGACAGACATCAACACGTGACTAACAAAGGCATGGACAGCTATCGATAGGTTCTCGGTCATATGAAAGTCAAACCTGACTAATAAAATAAAATGCAGTTTTTTTTCCAATCAGCGGTCGTATCAATACTGTTATATGGATGAACCAAATAGACGCTAACTTAGTGTATGGAGAAATGGTTCCAATTATTGTTAATTTACACTTATGATTCTATTGAGTATTAATCATTTGTTTACACACAGTGAAGTGGTTACAAGTATTGCTATTCAACACTAATTCTTCCACTGAACACTTTTTATTTGCACACGCTCAAATGGTTCCAAGAATTGTTATGTAATACAAATAACTCAATTTAGGCGCACAGTTAAAGAGTGTCAATTGGCTTGGTTGGTTGGTTGGTTGGTTTTTATGGCATATCAACCTTTGTAGGTTATTTAACGCCAAATCCATTTTTATGTAAATAATCAATTCTATTTCAAACAATTCAGTTTAGCACGAGTACACAGTTTAATTGTTAAAAACATTTCTATTTCAAACTATTCAGTTTATTAAAACAGTTCTAATTCAGCTAATTCAGTTTAGTATAAGTACAGATTTTGTTTACACACAGTTGAATGTCAAAACAGTTCTATGTTAAACAAATCAGTTTAGTGTAAATACAGTTTCAATGTAAAAAAAATGTTCTATTTGAAATAATTCAGTTTAGCATAAGCATGCAGTTAGTTCTATTTAACCCATAGATAGGGCCCTATCAGGTGCTGGGCCAATGTGACTTGGGAGCAATGGCAATAAAGAGGTACTCCACATTCCTCAAAGCCCCAGCATTACTGGTACCTCACCATCAGGTTGTTTAGTGTCATATCAGGACACTCATTGACTTGGTTTTGTTGGGTTGGGTTTTAATGGCATATCAACCATTGCAGGTTATTTTATTCCAAATTCTGTTTTTACCCATATATCAAATGTACATGATTTATAAGCTCATTTTGTTGGTTGGTTTTTATACCAGCCTGCACTCATTTTTTTTTTGTACACTGTTTAATGTTTTCAAGTATTGCTATGTAACATAACAATGTAACATCAGTCATTTGTTTACACACAATTAAATGTATATGCCTATATGATATGTAAGTGAATAGTGAATAGTTTGAAGGCAATTTTATTTTTAAATGAGTTAGAACTAATTTGTTTACACATTAATATTCCTATTGTTTTTATACTGTTTCCATTATTGCCATCAAACATGGCCAATTCTATTCAATGTTAATCATTTGTTGACGCACAGTAAAGTGGTTACGAGTATTGACATTTAACCTTAAGAGTTCTATTCAACACTATTTATTTGCACACAGTTAAATGTTTCCAAGTATTGCTAAGCATCAGGAACAATACAATTAAACATTTGTTTACACACAGTAAAATAAGCAAACAGTTCTCTGTCTAACAATTCAATTCAGCACAAGTCATTTGTTAGCATACAGTTTAAATAGTCTAACAGTTCTATTTGACCCATTGATAGGACCCTATCAGGTGCTACCATTCCGGACCAGAGTGGACTGGGGAGCAATGGCAATGAAAGGGGTGCTCCACGTTCCCCAAATCTCTTAGGCTTGAATCTCGCTATCAGATGGTTTAATATCATAATCTAATATCACTCCGGACCAGAGTGGATCTGGGGGTGTCCTCGTGGTGTAATGGTTAAAGCGATGGACTGCGGAATCGTAGTACGCGAGTTCGTACTCCAATCGCGTTATTACGTTCACTTTCGGGCAAATACCCTTGGGAAAGGTATGAACCCCCTTATCCTCCCAGCTATGGGTTAAATAGTACCACTACTGTTCTTCTAGGAGAATGGCTTTGGCATTAAATAACCTACAAAGAGTTGATATGCCATTAAACAAAGAAACCAAACCAAACCAAATGTGATGGTGATGTTGTAGTCAGCCGTTTGCTGAACTCCAGCGAGGATGGAACTCACTTGCGGAGTAATGACCTGCTTGACAATCTCGTTAACCCCGACACATGGCATAGAGAACTTCAATATTTACTTAAATGAACTAAGTCTGTCTGCTGGCTACAATGACGATCGAAACTACGACACACTAATAATATTTTCACTGGAATTGGCTGTGATTATTCCACCACTGGAGAATTGTTGTTATTTTAATGTCGTTGACATTGTTAATGTTTTCTTCCGTGAATGTGAGTGATGCACTTTTCAGTGAAAAGGATGTCCGACTGAAACACACCCTGAAATATTTCAGTTATGTATATCCGTTTCATTGCTGTGACCTTTCTCTATTTCTCTCTCTCTCTCCCTCTCTCTCCCTCTCCTCATTCTTTACCTCTTTCTCATCCCTCTCGCTCTCTCCTCTTCGACTCTTTCTCACTTCTCCTCTTTCTCTCCCTCTTCTCTATCTCTCTTCCTTTCTCTTCTTTGGTTTCATTCTAACAACGCAGATCCTCTTTTATACTTTTATATAAACATGCACATACATATACACAAATTGACATGTATTTGTAAACATTAGTCCACTCCCCGTGAATTACCAAAATTTTATGACTAAGAGGCAATGAATGAAAAAATTACTATTGACAACATTTTTTTCCTTTGTGAAGTTTTTGTTTTCCTTTTTATTCTTTAGAACGCTAAAATGTTTGTAAATATTCATTTTCAGTTATATCACATTTGTTTATTATTAATTATAGCTGCTTATTAGTATCCATGAGACTTAATTAAATCTGACTCTCGCCCATAACGGTGAGGGATCTACTACGGATCGAACTCACAATGTTGAAAGACTAATTTGTTGACCATAAGTCCATGGTCAGAGGCCCAGTTACTTACGAAACTGTAAGTATAAGGCACCAACAGAGAATCTTATTCAGTAGAATAATAATACTCGGTAAGATTGGCTTGTTAACCACTACCTTTTAATATTTACTTAGTTCAGCTTGGTTGATATAAAGCTACTAGGAAGGGGTACCTAGAACAGAACCTAATACACATTAGTGATGGTTTGTTCGACTAATCCAGACACAATTACCCCACAGATTGGTGCTAAACACCTGCCTTAAAACTAATTACTTTTAAGAGTATCGGAGCATTTTAGACCTTTATACGCAAATACCAGGTATAGTCCGATGGATTGATTTATTAATTTTAAGGTGCCAGTGGTGTACTGGTTATCATTGTAGGAAATGGACACAGTGACACGAGTTCAAATCCTACACGAGACTGATTGCATTTCACTTGTGAAATTATTCTCCCTCCAGCTATGGGTAAATAGTTGGGCAGACTGTGTTCTTCAGCCTTGGTGAGGCAACTAGTATAGGAGAAGGAAAACTCTGAATTCAAACCTGTTAAACTCCGCTTAAAAATAGACCTTGTGTCATATCCTGCCCAAGCGGGGGGGTTGGTAAATATGAATTTATTAATTTTAACCTGTCCAGAGTTATTTATAGCGATAAGTTAAGGAATCGCGTTCATTTAATGTTTATATTTACATTTTTTGTGTTATTGTTTCTTAAGAATCTTTTTGGCCACGTTCTAATCAAATACGTATAATTTTCAAACAGATAAATCGTACACATAGACGGGACCCCACAGGTGCTGCCACTCTGGGTTAGGGTCAACCTGGGAGTAATGGCAATAAGGGTGTAATCCACATTCCCCAGGTCCCCAGAACTGGATCCTCACCATCAGTTTAGTGCCATATCCAAGACACCCATTTTTGTTGGAGAAAGGTCTTACTCCTCTGTAAGGGATTACAATCAGCATACTGAAATCCCTGTTGACACGGTTATATAGGGTTTATGGGACCATTTTAGTGGACTAGTTCTTAAAACACATGAACAAGTGAACATTGACCGCTCTATATTTCTACAGCACCAAACAAAAAAAAAATCCGTAGAAGGTGCTTATTAATGATAGTTGGCAGTGGTTGGTTTTACGTCACGTCAACCTGTGATGGGTAATGTAAATAAGATATATTTTACTTTGCAAAGCATTGTTTTAGATAGTTTTCATAATTATTAAATACACCGAATTCAGGCAGGCTTTAAAACCAGTTTAAAATTATATGAAACGTTGTTATGGAGATGATTAAACGAATTGATATTCAAAACAAGAATTCCGGAAACCCATTATAAAAATGTAGAGGAGCAAGATCATATAGCAATATCGTTGAGAAAAAAAAAAGGATAGCGGTTAATTCATTGTAGTTGAAACGGATCCAGCTCTTCCAGTCCGTACGCTGAATCAAGTTAGGCTTTAAAATCAGTTTAAATTTACATTAAACGTTGTCATGTAGATGATAAAACCAATGGATTTCTTTGATGTAATGATGCAACTCAAATCTTGGCATCCAGAAAGAGAAGCATCGAGGACAGTTCAATACGTGAGTTTGAATAATTGATTTTAACGGTATCTCACCTCGTCTGGTGTTATTTTGTGCCTAGTGGTTAAGGAAGTGTGTGCATTGTACGCTTATATTTGCATCTTTTGTATAGTATCATAAGAGGTTTTGTACACCGCTATATATCATTAAGCATTCTAATCAAATACAAATAATTTTCAAACATGTGTTTTACCCATTGATACGATCCAAACAGATTCTATCACTTCGGGACAGGGTGGAGCAGGGACTAAAGAAATGAAGGGATACTCTCTTCAGAACTACAGAACTGAAGCTTCCCCATACAATATGATTGTTTGATAGATTTTAGCGGCATGCCAACCCGTCTTGGGTCATTTTATGTGAGGAGGTTACGAAATTGTGTCTATTATACATTTACTTTTTTGTGTAGTTGTTTCTGAAGAGTTTTTTTTTTTTGCACAGAATAGCAAGTATTTCTATCAAATACAATTAATTTGCATACAGTTGTACAGTTTCAAGTATTCTTATCAAATACAAATAATCATATACTTTTAAGTGATCATTGTTTGCACACAGTTGTAGGGTTTCAAGTAACTTATAATAATCTTTTGTAAACAATTACTGCTTCAAGTACCTATTCTTAATACAAATAATATACAGTTATTGGACATCAAGTATCCCTGTCGAGTACAAATAATTAATACCGATCTATTTGACCTATACAAGTGTCATACACATATTACCCCTTTTTGGGAGAGTGTTCTTACCCCTCTGCAAAGGATTCAAAGAGCATATTCTAAATCCCGCCGACAAGGCAAGGAATACTTCAATGAAAATGATAATGTTATACAGACATTGCTCTCTGTGAACCGATCCCTCATCAATCTCCAAGAAAACAGCTTTGATTAACATAAGCTGAATAGTAAAGAATAAGATGTCGAAAATGCAAGATTCCTTCCTCTCAACCGAAAAACTGATAAAATCCTGACACAACACAGAAAGTCATATCTCATTTAAGATACACTAACAGTCACTAATGATACTCAACCCCCTGTATCCTTTTCACTGCTCAGTGCTAATAGGTATAAGCTACTCAAAAAGAAAACCTATATACTGAAAGTTGAGGTTGAATACTTTAACAATGTGCCCATCACCCGTCATCCATTAACGGTGAAGTCATTACCTACGTACCAAAAGTAGACACCAATCAAATGCTTGACAATCCTAGACAAGAATTCAGGAAACCCATTAAAAAATGTAAAGGAGCAAGATCATATAGCATCATTGCTGAAAAAAAAAAGGATGGGGTTTTATTTATTGCTGCTGAAAGTGATCCAACTCTTTTCCTTGTAAAAATAAGTAAATCTGCCTAAGCAATTGAAATTTGCCTATATTGAAAAACGGAAGAATAATTGCCAGTCTTGTGATACTGAAGCATTGTCCCCGACTTGCCCGTTATCTGGGGAGGTAAAAAAAAAATTAAAACCATAACCCGTTTTAGCGTTAAGATCTTGTTTTTTTTTATTTTTTTTTAATTCCTTCTCCATTCTGTCTTCGAGGCCATACAAGCTGTAAGAAATGAAGACCAGACACAATATGCAAGATAGATTTCTTCGTTCTTTTAGGATGCGTCTCTTTTCACATCTTTGTCTTTCCTCAATTTCGTTCGTCTCCTCATACCCCAGCCACAAAAGAGAAAAGAGACAGAATCACAAAATCCGTGATATATATTTATATATACACACACACACACATATATATATATATATATATTAGGGTTCACAGAACACCTCACCTTCACTTCTGCTTCAGGTGTGTGACATCTTCTCGACAGCCTTTGGCACCATTTAGATGGCCATTGCTGGTGATCTCGTCCGTGGCGCTTGATCAAGCGAATCTTTTTAGCACTAACGCACTGGAAGAGATGTTGAACTTTGTCTAAACCTCTTTTTTTGGTTTCTAGATTTTCTTACAACTAATCAATTCGCGCCCGAAAACATGTGATTACTATACCGAAACAATTACACCGGAATTTCTACCCCACCTATAGTTGGGAATATTCTCGTTTGTGTCTAACTCAATTTCCTCCTTTGCCGTCTTGTGAGGATTCCTCTCTTGAAGACTTCATATAGATTCCTTGCTGATCATAGAATTGTGAATATGATTTTCGCCGCGAACCAATAACAACAAAATATTAGACGCAATTTACTAACCTATTTACTAACTCCTTTAATCTCACCAAAGTTTTTGATTTCCTCCGTAGGGATTGTTTTTGAAAGACTGGGAAGAAACTTGGATGTCCCAGCCCTGGTAGTTTCAAGCCCATCATTCCTTTATTCCCAAGTGGGAATGATGGTCAGTGTTTTGAGTAACGACAAGTACAGAGATACATTTTCTGTTGTAATCGGAGTAGAAATATTCAGTATTTACTTGGATATGTTTAGTTTGACTCAATACTATCAAACTACGATGATCAACGTTTGGTCATGTCCGACGGACGCTTGAAAAACACCTGAACAAAAATCCCTGGAATTTACTGTTGTATGGTCCAACAAATACAGAGCACACAGAGCCCGCTACTGCACAAACTTGCTTGATTAGCGACGAACAGACCTCCAAAATGCATAAGTGGAAGCTCTAATACCTGGTAATCGGCTTAAGGAGCTAAGGACCTTCACCAATGAAGAAGGGCTGAATGCTGCGGTAGGATGTTCCAAACTAATACAGCCGAATAATTCTGTAAGAACAAACAAACAAACAAACAAATAAAACTATATATATATATATATATATAGTTTTATTTGCTGGTTTGTTTGTTTGTTATATATATATATAGTTGGCCGAGCGGTCTGAGACTAAGTCTAACGTAAAAGTTGGGCGGGTTTCGATCCCAGCTTCAAGCATCCTACGTGTCTAGCCACACTGAAGAGTTGTGAAACAACGAAACAGCCTGTCTCTAGATGACAATATATACGCTCCCCCATGGGGGTTGAGCACTCAGGCGAAGGAATTTTCGGCTGCCGCTCGCATAATGCAAAGCTCTTCGAACGAATTGACCACTCTGGTATCCGGTAAGGTATAAAATGTAAACAAACGAACGCTGCTACTTAACACCTTATAATTCCCTAGCTGACGCGGTACGCTTGTTGGCCGAGCGGTCTGATACTAAGTCTAACGTAAAGTTGGGTGGGTTTCGAATCCAACTTCAAACGTCCTACGTGTCTAGCCACACTGAAGAGTTGTGATACAACGAAACAGTCTGTCTGTGGATGATAATATATATATATATAGCTTTATTTGTTATATATATATATATATATATATATATATATATATATATTCGGTGGTACATATACTAAAATTGGAACGATACAGAGGATGACACGCAGATTCGTAAAGTATTCCACATTTTTTGACTGGCCCATTGGTATAATGGTTAGTGTATTTGCCAATGGTCTGGGAGACAAGGGTTCAATCCCATACCAAAGACTCAACAAATAGTACTTGATGCCTCAGCACTATAAGGTACGGATCAAGGATAAGTTGACCTATCTAGGGAAAGGAGCCTTTGGATCACCCTCTTTTACAGTCAGACAACTTTCTTATATATTAATAATGCAGTTTGGTATATTCATAATTAATGAGGGCTCGATATCGGTGATAGAGCATATGTAAATCAATAGCCCTGTTTTGATAATCGTTTCGGCGAGAAACTGATAGTCACAAAACGTAGTTGAATCTGTGTGTTTGCTATTCTTGTTTCATCATAATTGATAATATTATTAAAACATAACAATAATTGAAATCTAACGCTAAAAGTGTTTTCAATCAGTAAGATATAGTGCTTTATACACCAAAATGCAAAAATGGATCACAATATTTCAGCTTAAAAATGAAATAAAA
>CAUZXS010003484.1:42500-70417 GCA_963585895.1 Sepioteuthis lessoniana
AAAAATGGGTTTATGTTTGAATTTAAAATCACTTGCGGGTGAATAACTTCTTTCTTTCTTTCTTTCTTTCTTTGTCTGTCTCTGTCTGTCCGTCTATATATGTATATTACAAGAAAATTGGCGCTTTTACGTTCACTTTCGGGCCAATACCCTTGGGAAAGGTATGAGCCCCCTTATCCTCCCAGCTATGGGTTAAATAGTACCTCTACTGTTCTTCTAGGAGAATGGCTTTGGCATTAAATAACCTACAAAGGTTGATATGCCATAAAACAAAGAAACCAAACCAAACCAAACCAAACCAAGAAAATTGGCTCGTTAATTGAAGTTTGATTTATGTAACAATCATTATTGACATCATCATCATCAAGTCGGGGTAAAAGCAAAGTGTCCTTTGGCTTTCTCTTTCTCTATCACTCCTGGCAGGTCCTCTGGACAGCATCCGATGTCTGCACAGAGCTGATGTATGTAAATCTTTGTCTGTCAGCCAACACTGACGTGCCCATGCGTATAAATCCATAAAAGAACGTCACTTATGAGTACGTCTTTACTCCATTAGCAGAGCTCAGTATGTCTTATTGGTTTTACTCGGATGGTTTGTGAGATGGGAGGCAAGCAGCTGTACAAATGCTGTTTTGTGAGATGATTCTTCTTGGCTTCCGGAATTTGTTCAAAACAGCTCATGTGGTTTCCATTTAGATTTTTTTCCAAGCTAATCGCTTGTCAAGGTGGTGCAACCATACAATAGAACAGACAAGACCATTTCTTTAAAGAACCCTGTTTTATTATATCAGAAA
This sequence comes from Sepioteuthis lessoniana, assembly GCA_963585895.1. Classification (NCBI taxonomy): domain Eukaryota; kingdom Metazoa; phylum Mollusca; class Cephalopoda; order Myopsida; family Loliginidae; genus Sepioteuthis; species Sepioteuthis lessoniana. The sequence goes on from CAUZXS010003484.1 coordinate 43,295, forward strand.
GATCAGGTTTCCATATGATCGACAGCCTGTCAATATTGGTCCATGTCTTCCCTATGCGTTTGTTGACATCGTTTTTATTAGATGAGATATTGATGCCGAGGCATGTGAACTGGTCAACTAATTTCAGAGGATTACCTCTTAAAGTGGAACTGATTCCATTTTATTTAAAACACGTCAACTCTGTTTTATTTGCATTCACGTCGAGCTTAATGCATCTTGCTGTTTGCTCCCTGCTAAGCAGCAGCTATTCGGCTTGGGCAGGTGTATTTGCTAAGAGCTAGATCGTCAACATAGTCAGCATCTATCGTTGTTTCTGTCGGATATCGTCGGCTATTTGTCTTTGATAATGTTAAACAGTTTTCTTTCTTTAGATTTATTTACATTTGAAGTACGTAATCTAATCGGTTATAAACTAATATTGTGCCAATGTATCTCCTTGCAAGACTCCAGTCACAATATAGAAGACTTCATTGTCACTATCGGGTGATCGATCCATTATTTTCGTGTTTTTGTACGGCATCATTATAGCTGTGACTACTTTTTGGGAAGACGATATACTGATAGTATTTGCTCCATCTTTGCTCTTTGTATGAAATCAAATGATTTGGCAAAATATTAGGACAATAGTATTGCCTCGAGACTTTTTTCACTTACTTTCCGATAATTCAACGGATAGGCAGAATCTATATTATTTTGGATCGGTTTCTCCAAAAGCCGTTCTAATTTTTCCTAAGAATGTTCTTAAATAAGATACAAGTGAGAAAAGGCCGTTATAAACCTCCGTAGCTCTAAGAGAAAGAGTTATGTCCCTGTAGTTCTTAATGATTCCGAGATCAATTTTTTGGGAGAAGGGGTGGATGCAGCCTTTTGTCCATTTTTCAATTGTGCTTTGTTTTGACACAGTGTTGCATAATTGAACATGTATGTCGTCAAATTTCTTTGTCTTTCATACATCAGGAGATTCTTCCTCAAAGCCTGCAGCTTTTCCGTTTAATTTTTTTCTATCTGGCATCAATTGCTTCCTCCGTAAACTGACCTCTTCCTCCGTGAACTTTTCAACACCCTACAAGTGTATTATCTGAAATGCACAACTCTGCGACAATAAAAATCTATGTTCAAGCCGGAGCAATCAAACTCCACGATAACCATATATGTTCTTTCGATAATCACTGTTATCTTTCTTCGGCTTGCCACCTAATAAAAGATTTTGAAGAAGGAGAGTATTATAAAAGCCATACTAGCGTATGGCTTCGGAAGCTATGGGATGCAGCACGGTAGATGAGAAGCGGAGCGAATGAATCCAACAGCGCGCTTCCCTTGATGCAGAATTGAAGAACCTTATAGGTCAACAGCCAGGATCAAATAGTTCAGTCAAGAAACTCCTGCAACTCATCAATAAATGTCTATTGATGACTTAAAAAGCCAGTGATAGGCTACTCTGACTCTTATACAAACTTTTCACACAATTCACGCAAAACTTCGTGTAACGGTAAACAGTTTTAAGGCAAATACTTTTTATTCATTTTTGGTATTAATTCAGTCAGTGGATGAAATATCTGGCTGGCTGACGGAGGGGGGGTTGTCTATTCGGCGACAAGCGGTTGCTTTGATCTGGTCGGACAGTGTTGTCGGGTGACGCTCTTAGGACGGCCGACGATTGAACTGTTGTGTGACCTCTGCTTGGCCTATTTATATGTTCCTAACTTCAAAAACCGGCTCCAGAAAATACTACTTGTGAGAAAAAAATGATTGGTAGAAAAATAGACCTTTTTTTATAACTGAGAATTTTCAGGGGATTTTGGATAGGCTATGCGCAGAAGCCATGATTTTCTCAGTTTGACACTGGCCGTTGTTGGGTCAACATCCGGAAGCTGTTATTTTCTTCTACAGTGTCGATGTCTGTGGGTCTGTGTTTTGTGTGTGAAGAGTAAAGTGGGTAAATCAGAAGAGATTTGATGTATTTTACTATAACACAGTTAAGAGGAACAGCTCGTTTCCAAAAGAGTTTTCCATAGAGTACTCATTTACATTAACGGAGGAGCAATATTTGATAATCAAAATCATCTTTAATGATTAGAATTATTTTTAATGAAGTTAAGCACTTTATCAAAGATTATTTTCAAAACGATTTGCTCCTCTTAAATCTTTGTTGGTGGTTGAAGAAGCTTCAGTCTAATGACAAAGACATGTAGTTGACAAATGTTAATAAAGATAGCATAATTAACACGAGTGCTTCAAAAATAGAGAAGTTTTATTCTTGGATAGATCTGAAAACAAAGAAATAAGATTGTTCATGTGTTAAGTCACTGTGGAGAGGAGTAAATTTTTAGCCAGCACTTGGAGTTGTTAGTAATTTAATCGGGGTCGTCCATCGGTCAAGCAAGCTTGGGCTGCTATGAATCTGAGACACAATTGTATCGTCTTGCCTTGGTTACAAGTAAACTGTTCTGAGGTGCCTTTGAAAATGTTCAGACTTAATGATATTTGCGGGGATCATGCACACGAGAGTTAGCTCTACAAATTCTGAACGAAGAAAGTAACTGCGTATTTTTTAACACACCTGATTAATAAAAAAAAACGTGATAAAGTATTTTGATTTTTTAAAGTTGGGTTTTACTCCAATTACGCCAAAATTGATCCGTTTTTTCTGGAATTTTCTTTGACGAGGAAATTTCATCATTTCCTATAGACGCGATGAAGGTAATCTTTCTTGGTGAAGTTAATTCCAAAATCAAAACTGAAGAATTAAGCTCCAGCGTCAAATCTCTTCTGACTTATAAGTTTCCTTCCGACCACCAGACAAAGAAATTGTACTCTGAAATAAAATCTGTAGTTTGCATAGTAACCAGTTTCCATGCTTGTCACTGGACTGGAGCTATGTAGACCCATAGAATAGCATAAGTGTTGTACAAGCATAGGTCACTATAATTCAACGACATACAGATGTCTTACTACACAAACATCTTATGCATCATACATATCTAGTTTAATTAGTTATTAATTAGGATATTTAAATTGTAATTTTCTTGGTAAAGATGGCTATGATCTGTCAAGATGTGGCAGACTTCATATATATATATATGTATGTATGTGTGTGTGTGTGTGTGTGTGTGTGCGAGTAATCCCGCGTTACTGCTTTGGGTTTCACGTGCCACTGTGATTATCAGACAGAACATTTCTCGCCAAATGAGAGTGGTAACATGAGAAAGCCAAAGCAACAAAAATTATACGTTTGAAACCTGCTCTACTATAAAAGCAGTGAACATTTCTACCTTTCTTATTAAACACAATTAGTTGGATTATATATATATATATATATATATATATATATATATATATGTGTGTGTGTGTGTGTGTGTGTATGTAAATTTTCTTCCGTGTATACATTAACACATTTTCTTACAATGATACATACAGGGTGTTTCCCAATTTTTGAACGAAAATTATCCGGCACAAATCAAGGACCACAAATGATTGAGAAATGAAAATAACATCTATTAAAAGATAAAGGATAGCATTTCAGGATTTGCAACCATTTTGTTTCAAACAAGATCAAAATATATCAAGTGGAACTCCAGAGTAAAGCTTCAGATTTCTGACGTTCAGTTGACGGCACTTTTGAATGCAGCGGGCTAAGTTGTTGAGAACGGGTGCACATTCCTCCTGGGCAATCGCTTGAATCAGAAGGTGAGGAATCTGTTGCCTTCACAAATACTATGAGCTTCAAAGTTTTTGTCTAACTTTTAAATTTTGATTCCTGATTGAAAATCTGTTAAATTGAACTTCCTTCTGTATTTTGCTTTAACAGTCTTGAAAGACTTAGTTTCGTAATATGTCTTCACAGAAAGATTTTTTACTCCATGACCCAAGGCGTAATTTTGCTATATTTGGTTAAATATAAAAAAATGTTAACTATTTCCATGCAATAATCTAAAAGAAGAAAGGGAATATTGTCAACAGGTAAGATTTGAAAGGCTGCTGCATTGCTTCAACAATTATGAAACACTCTGTACACACGAATATACGTACTTTGATATTTATATTGAGGTTTACACTAGTCAGGGTTCAATCTCTGGTCGAGTCATACCAAAGACTCAAAAAATGATATTTGATGCCACCTTGGTTAACACTCAGCATTATAAGGTAAGTATCAAGGGTAAAGTGGAGCAATCTAGGGAAAGCAGTAGCGCCCCCCTACACTTCGGTGGAGTAGCTATTGAAAAGGGAACCTTCGAGTCACCCTCGACTACAGTCACCAACTTTACTTTACTTATACTAGTATGCAATACATGGTTTAGCTGATTGATTTGGTCGGTCAAAATAGCGATACAAAGCATCAAATTAGTTTTATCTCAACGCTCGCAAAAAATCTTCCCATATCGAATAATAAATTAAACGCACCCCCCAATGTATATAAGAATAAGAATATATATATATATATATCATCATTATCATGTCGCGCTGGTAGCACGGATATCCCTGACCCTCTCTCGTCACTCCTCCCTATCGTTCATCGCCCTAGGCAGGTCTTCAGGATAACACCCCGTATCCTCACATAGCTGCGAAGTCGGCGTCGGTAATTGTTTTTGTGGGGTACCTTCTGCTTCTTTTCTTCGTCAGCTCGAAGCCATTCTCTCTGATTTTGTCAATCGATGTTCTAAGTACGTAGTCTAGACAAATGATAAAGAGGTACGGAGCCAGCGTGTTCCCTTGTAGTACTCCTGCTACAATATCGAAGTATTCTGTGTCTCCATCTGGTGATCGTACTTTTACTTTGATGTTTCTATAGAGAATCGTTATTGCTGCTACGGTTTCTTTAGGTCCGCTGTACGCTAGTAGGATTTGTTCCATCTTTCCTCTGTGAATGGAATCGGAGGCCTAGGTAAAGTCGACAAATATTAATGTCGCTTGTAGGTTTTTTTGCTCGTACACCTTCAAGGATTCTACGGAGGGTTAATATTTGTGAGGTCGTGGATCTACTTCTTCGGAAGCCATTTTGATTTTTCCTAAGTATGTTGTCGATATATACATATATATATATATATATATATATATATATTCTTTGAAAAATTTCTGCAAACATTTTTTTCTCCGGATGATGACACAAGTCCGAAACTAGTTGAGAACACCCGAAAAACAAAAACATGTAAAAGAAATATTCCTATTTATTTTGATAATTTTCATTCATCTTTTTAAACATGGAAAGAAGACAAGGAAAAAAGACGCTGATACCAGGATACAACACTTCACTTCGTTATCCCACAAAACTAAAAGACCTTTTAGATGAAGAAACACTTGCTAGCAGTGAGATTCGACCAAAAAAAAAAAAAAAAAAATTAGCAAAATCATAGAATTTCCGTCACAGTTACAAATGTGTATGAAGGAAAGACTAATTCAAATCAACTTCAAGACATAACAGGATCCTTCAATCGGTAACCATTATGAAGATTTTCAATTAATGTAACGAAAAAATCGGGCAATTCTTTTTAGGATCTCGTGAAGGACACCACAAAATCCTGCGGATATAAATTCCAAAGGCAATATCCTGAAAGACACTATAAAAACAAACATTGACGAATAAAATGACAACAATCACCAAAAAACAATGCATTAAAAGCCCAAAGAAATCCATCGTATGAAAACTGCAAAATGTAGAAAACTATGGTGGAAGTCCACTGTAAAAAAAACCCCAAAAAACAACAAATCTTTAAACAATAAACACAGACCCCTCCAAATGAACATGAACAACTACACCTGAAAGTTCAATAAAAGAAGAAGAGATATAAAAAGGGGAAAACAGCTCAAATCAAACCATACACACATGCAAGCATTCTTTAACTAATGAGAAATTAAAAAAATCGACTCACAATTCAATTCAATCCATATAGAAACATCATCATCGAACTTACTAATAATCAAATAAGAAAGACTTTACTTAAAAAACCCAAACGTACTTAAACATACTGAAAACCTCAATAAGTACGTACAGCTACCCCCACCCCCACCAAAAAAAACCCAAACAAACTACTACAACAACAACAACAAACAAGAAGCTGCCCACCCAAGACTCTAAGAAGAATTGATACAAAACATTTTAACAATAACAATGGAAAATTTCGAAATATTTCGAGGCAACTTCAAAAGTCTTGCCGACTTTAGAATGACCCACAGGGATGACTAGTAAATCTAAGCAGGTACAAATTTCGTATAAATGTATTCGATCGACTGAAAAGAGGCCTCAAATTTAGCCCCCGTCCACTATATTTTAATAACCACATTCTCTTTCGAGTCAGAGACCATTTTTGACTCTCTGATAAGGAACTAACCATTTTGTTCTCACTCGCAGAAAGAACACATTTAATCCCATAAATCTTGATACAATCATCCAAACATTTGAAATGGCAGTGAAAGGTGACATTAAAAGCCACAAAAGGCCATGACCACCTAACCAAAAAAAAAAAAAAAAAAAAAAAAGGAAAAAAGAAATAAAAGGGAAAATAAAAAAAAACCCGCACAGTTGTAATGGCTCTCTCAACCAGAGAAAACCTTATCATAATACAGACTGATAAAGGCAGAGCAACAGTCATCGATGGATATCTCAAGGAAGCTAACAACCTACTTAATAGCAAGGAATTCTACCATGAAATTTCAACCGACCTTTCGAAGATTATAAAAACATCGTTATAAATTCATTTAATGATAAGTTTAGAAATTGTCTAATCGACAAAGAAATATCAAAGATCTTAAAACCCATCAATGTAAAACCTGCCTGTTTCTCTCTGCTTCTTAAAATACATAAAAACCTGGACAACCAGTAATTTCTTCGATTAAGTGGCACGCAACCAAACTATCTTAATACGTAGATCACTAAAAACTAAAGAAATAATGTCCTACAGACATAATAAACAAAATAAATAACATCAAAGCAGTATCACAAGATGCGATTCAGATCACAAGGGATGTCAAATCCTTATAGCTAAATATCAAACACAATGAAAGACTTTCAGCTTTGGAAGAATAAATCAACAAGAGACAAATAGAAAACCCTCCCACAGAAGTAATAAAAACACTAATGCAACATAAAAACATTGAACAAATTTTAACTTCAACAGTTGATACTTCATACAGAACAAAAGGATAAGCTTTCATACGCTACAATCTACACTCATTGGCCTAGTGGGTAGAGTGTTCGCCAATGTTTCGGGACACTTAGGTTCAATCCCAGGTCGCGTCATACCAAAGACTTTAAAAATGGTACTTGATACCTCCTTGCTTAACACTCAGCAATATAAGGTACGTATCAAGGGTAAAGTAGAGATTTCCAGGGAAAGGAGTGGCGCCCTCCCCTACACCTTTGTGTTGTAGCTATGGAAAAGGGAGCCTTCTGGTCTCCCTCGACTACAGTCGCCAACTTTACTTTACATCTACCCTGAAATTAAAAATGACTGCCTCTTTGATGATAAATTCGTTGTATACACAGGCGAAGAAGCAAAACTGAATAATTTCCTAACCAACTTAAATATGACGCATGACTCGATCAATTTTGACTACAAAAAGCCAAAATAGTCTTTTATTCAATTTTTTTTCTTTTCTTAAAAAGGAACTCGTACAAATATCAAAGGAGTCTAAAATCACTAATCGTTTCCTCTGGGTCCGAGCAATTTCGATTATTCTTTGGCCCTTGTTAAAAACAACTTTGCTGTATTTTCGGATAAACTCAGATCTTAAATATGCGTAGACAACCTGGAATGATATCGAACCCATTAAACTTTCATGGAACACTTTATTTGGAATCGAGCCATTAGCGATATCATTCCTTCTTCGATTTGCATACAATCTTCTCCCAAATGCGACAGACATAAAAATGCGGCGATACACCGATACAAATCTGTTTTTTGTGTGTAAAAATGATCGAGGTTATGTGTTCTCTGCGTGCTCACAATCACTCCAGATATAAACGTCGTGACATGATAAGGTATTAGAGGTGATCAGAGATCTGATAAGAGACCAATATTATGCAGCAAATAAAGATTCAGATTCATAAGGAAAGGGGAATGCCCTGTAAAGAAAAACAAACAACTCCCAAGATGAAATTACGGATCGGAGCCAGTAATTGGAAAGTCTTAGTGGATCTAATGACATCCTTACAATTTCCAATACACAATACCCGGATAGACAAGAGTTCTAATATCGTAATGTGGTCGACTCAAAAAAGAGGGTCATCTGAATAGAATTAACTATCCCTTGGGAAGAAAACACATAGGAAGCATAAGAACGAAACAAAAATCAGAACGAATCTCTGTGTGGAAAAGAGATGGACATGTTATGTGATGCCTATTGATACTGGGTGTCATGGGTTTCTAGGACACTCAGTCGTTTCCTTCCTTTCAAAAATTGGCATCACTGGTCGTTATTTGAAAAATGCTTTGTATCACCTTCAAACAACAGTTTAGTATACTTCGAGCAGGATTTGGTTGCGATAAAAAAATCGAAATAAAATGTGCGCAACTCAACGGCATAAAGTGCGTAAGTGAAATGTGAACGTTATATGGATGATCCCTTATAAGGTTTTTTTTAACGAAAACGTCATTAATATCTGAAAGTAAACACCTTAACGTTGTTACAAACTAAAGCTAGTGGAGGTGCCCGTGGTGTAATGGTTATCGTCGTAGGAAATGGAGACGAGTTCAAATCCTGGACTAGACTGATTGCATTTCCCATGGCACTAATATCCTTGGGAAAGGTATGAATCCAATCATTCTCCCTGCAGCTATGGGTAAAATAGTTGGGCAGACTAGGTTCTTCAGCCTTGGTAAGGCAACTAGTCTAGAAGAAGGAAAACTCTGAATCCAAACCTGCTAAACTCCGCTTAAAAAATTGACCTTGTGTCATATCCTGCCCGAGCGGAGGGATCGGTAAATATGGTTACAAACTAAAGCTACAAAGAGGAAGTTTCGTTCTGTTTATCTTCATATCCTGTCCAGTGGCAAAAGCTGTTGATGGTGCCTGGGGTGGCAGTACCACCTTAGCCACCAAGATTGTGGTATTACCCCTATTTGGTGGCTGATGATGTTGTATGAAAAAAAATAAAGAACTTAATAAATAGAAATTTATTTTCAGTGTCTCTCTTTACGGACGCTAAGATTTGAATTACTTTGAATTAAATCCAGAAAGTCCATCGGTTTAATTGTTTTCCATGACAGCGATTCACGCAGTAATTTTGAATTGGTTATAAAGTTTGTTTTGGTTTGGTGTATTAAGAATTATTATTAGTACTATGTAAAACACTACTTGCCAAGCTAAAACAGGTATTATTTAACGTGGATTTTCTTAATTATATGATTCATGCTGCTGTAGCAGTTATTCTGCTAATATTATATAAAATACGGTTTTCATTTTCTGTTATAGATCTAATATTGTAAGGATATTTTATCTTTATCATTAAGGGTTTTCGGGCAATTATCTTCATCTTTATTGTTATTTCCACAACGTTTCGGCCGATATGTCCTCCGGCCTTCTTCCGGCGTTTGTCAAACTCGGGAACTTTCACGGAACTTCAAACTACGTCCTTTATTGAATCCACGGGGGTCACATGTTCTGATTCCGTTATTCATAACCGGGTACAAGTGTTAAGTCTTTCTGTATTGTTACTTGCCTGCAGTCAGGATTGAACCTGCAACCTCCAGATGATTGTCTCCTTAGAAGCTTTGGGAACCAACGTCTATAACAGTTACGCCATGTATCCTGTTGGATCAGAACAGGCGACCCCCGTGGATTCAATAAAGGACGTAGTTCGAAGTTCTTTGAAGGTTCCCGAGTTCAACTAACACCTGAAGAAGGCCGGATGACATATCGGCCGAAACGTTATGGAAATAACAATAAAGATGAAGACAATAGTCCGAAAATCCTTAAGGATAAAAATTACCAAGCTTCGTCTCAGATATTTGATGATTTTATCCTTTTTAAATATATCAATTGATATGCCTTAGGGTTGTATTATGATTATATAAGTGCTATGATTATATAAGTGCACGAAAATATGCTTATACGACTAACATAACAGTTTTTATCTTTGTGGGAGAAACATTTTCTTTGTGGGCATGAAAATTGATAGATAATGTTGATATTTAGTAAAAGTGTTTTTTTGGACTCATGACGATGAGATTAGATTTTTAAATTTTATTATAGATAATGAATTTAAAGTGTTTATTGTGATTGACAATGGATATGTGTCTACGTAGGGTATTTTAATAGCCTTTTCAATTTACTTAATTGGTTACCATAAAATGATTTTATGGTATTACTATTTTGGTCGTGGCTATTAAGATAGGCAGATATGTGAGCATTTTCTTGATTGTTAAGGATCATATTCCTACCAGCTTGTGTGGGAACGATTTCTCAATTAAAAAGGTCTTTTTTTAAAATCTGGAATACGGGAATAGCACAATTTTTTTAGCACTTCACTCAGTTCTGCATCAGAATAACTTTGATCGGAGCGTGGATATTCATTTTAGATATTTCGATAACCGGTTACGTGGACTTGATAATACTTAGCAACAAATAAAAGAAGATTTTACTGAGGAAGTATGAAAAGGCACTCTCTCGTGGAGTTCTTAATGTCACGTGGTCTGCCACTGAGAAGAGAGAAATAAGAAATCTCCCCTACCCTTCTGTGTTTGAATTAACTGGCCTCAAAGATTGACCGTTAAAAGAAAGATGAATGAAGGTCAACCCCTCGCGGCCGAAGTAACGAACCCAGTTAGAATATAGGTCAAACTATCTGCACTTCATAACACCGACCGTGTGGATAGAGAAGGGGACATAGAGGTCATGTTAATAGCCCGAATGAATCGCCTGACAGGGTGAGGAAGAAGAAAGAGGCCAAATGATTGGCCAGAACCCTAAAGCCGGAAGTAAAATCCTTTTCGTCAGAGGAAATAGGAATAAAGAATTCAATTTTTAGGACGGAGGTCACCGTGAAAGGACGGGAGAATCTCAAGCCAAAACTCCAGGCGAAGAAACAGAAATAGAGTTCTTGGATAGGAGATAACAGATGCCTTCAAGCTGAACTCTACAGAATCCCGCTAGCCCGTTAAAGAAAATACTCTGCGAAGAAACCCGTCGAAAAAGTTAAGTAAACCTTAAACCGTTTTCTCCCTCCACCCTTTCTAAGTATTGCAATTGTATGCTCTCCCTCTCAATTTAAAGAAAGAAGCACATAGAGAATTATATGCATTAAGAAAAGAAGAGAAATGGAATGAAAAGATTCATTTCATGAACTGTGAAAATATGAGTGGACTTTGCTACCTTTTCTAGGTTCAAGGGAAAAGATAGAAAAGTAGAAAGGGAAGAAAAAAAGAAGAAAGAGACATTTATGTCGGAAACTGTTTCCTGGGAAACATAGCCGACCCCTATAAATATTTGTTTGGACCTTGGCTATTAAAACTTTGTTATATTTTAAATGTCCCCTCATGTCGAAATTTATTCGTTGTGTTGTTTGCCTATCAAGTTGCCTTCTTTTGCATGTTCCTTTTCAGCTTCATTCGCTTCAAATTATTCTCGCTAAATGTCCCATTCGCCTTTAAAAATATTACACGGGAAATTGGAATCGCCGACTACAAATAATCATATTCTAGAGATCCATATCTTCCGTTATCCTAGGGGTAGGAAGACGAAGTGGTCTGGTGGGTGGTTGGTTGTTTGTGTAACGTGAAATTTGGAAACCCCTTGCCAGCGGCCGTCAGTCTAGCCCCAAGTTAACCCCCACATTATCTGCCAGTTCCCATATGCCCGAGAAAGAACTCTTAACTAGGACTTATTCTGCGAGGGATCAAGTGCCAGACTGCCCCGACTTCACACGTGCGAAAAATAAACTCCCGTCCTGGGATAAATATTCTAGGCACCATCACATTAAGTTGGCATTGCGATGCCATCGAGGAAGATTGCGTACTTTCACTTCGGGCGATTACTGTTGAAATGAAAAATTTTTCCAACAATGGACATAAGCAAGGAGAACGTGAAAAGGCAGCCGATAACAAGCATTAAAAATGACTTTTAGGTCTATTTAATATCTCATATGGATGACATCAAGATGGTTTGCAGATGCAAAGACCTGCTCAAAAACAGGAAGACTTTTCAAACCAACTATACACAAGAAAAAATCTTACCTACCAGCATGTCCAGCGTTCTTCGTTCATCCCAACATTTTCCTGGATCACATAAGTCTGTGCCTTGCGACTTATATTCGTATTTTAGGATTTTCAGAGGCATATACAAAAAAAAACCTAAAAAAAACCTAGACTTATAGGATTTGAACTTCGTTGAAAACAAGGAATGATTCGAAATCTTTCTCGATGAACGTACGGAACGTGGATTCTACACAATGTTTCTAATAGGTCAGGTGACGTAGTTTAAAGCAACAAACGCTGATTCATTGATCAAACGGCCAAACTTTTCTTGTCATAAACAGTCAACTTTTTCTTATAGAAATTTTCCAAAGTTTTTATATATTTTTACGCTTTTTACACATCCGTCTTTAATTTAATATCACTCATAGTCCTGATGATGGTTCAGTAGAACCGAAACGCTATAGTGTCAACTTTGTTTCTCTCTCTCTCTCTCTCTCTCTCTCTCTGTATCTATCTATCGAGATAGATAGATGGAAAATTGTAACTTGAATTCTATTGTAATCTAATCATAATTTCAACTTAACTGGTTTGTATATTCATGTAAATTTTGAATCTTCTTAGCAATCATGAGTAACCATTTTAACAATAGTTTCGTATTTCTTTGCATTTTTTTCCATCCTAATGATTTCCATCTATTTCTCAACTAGGTGCGTCAAATTCTATGCGATAAATTTTCAATTTATTCCAGTGATTTCATGGTATCATTACACGTCAGCTGTTTTCAAACGCCCTCAAACCATTCATGACTCTTCAAAAAAGTCTTGATGATAATTTCCACTACATTAAAGGTTATTTTTAAAACAGCAACAACACCAACAACAACAACAACAACGAAACACCGAGAAACTAAACAAATAAAAAAAAAACAATTACTTCTGGATATATTGTTTCCTTGGACAAAACATAATATTATTGTAATTTTTTACTAGTTTTTTTTTTAATCTGATTGATATGGATTTTTAAGAGATGAAAAAAATCGTAAAAGAATAATTATCCAGCTAAGAGATTCAAACTACTTTTGGACGATTATTAAAATAACAAAGCTTGTAAAGTCACTGAAAAATGATTTCTTTATCTTTTAAAAGAAGTCCTACTTTTGTTTTCAAAATTTGATTCGTTCTTTTTTTTTTGTCTTGTTTTTTTTTTTCAAGTGAACAACAGGGGAGATAATTTGAGGATCGTGTGCAGTTAAACACTCCCGCTTCTCGTGTTACGTCAAATAGGGCCATTCATCAGATCGTGAGAAGATGATTGTCGATGGGAAAAGTTGTTGAACGAGTTGGATATTGACTTTTTTTTCCTGAGGACACTGGCGCGAAGTGACAACAAAAAAAGAAAATAATGACTTTTACTCCATGATAAGAGAAAGTCATTAAAATTCTCATTCCCTATTACACTACGAATTTCGTGTTCTCCACAGAAGTCAACCATTTTTTTTTTGTACCTGTATACGTTTAGGCGTTAGTGCCTCATTTGAGCCAATAGTTGATAAGTTAGTCAGCTTGGGTGAAGTGAGTTCGATTCTCAACTTTCTAAAAAGAATCCCATGCAGACAAGTTACGTAAATGATTTAAGATGTGCCGATCTTCGGTTTATAGAAATTTACAGAACTTATTTTTGTTAGACCGTTTCAATTGTGTGAACCAGTATATACCTTGAAAATCTGCATTTAGAATCTTGCCTCCGGATGGGGATAAGAAATGTGAAACTATTTCGTCCGTTTATTTTAACTTCTCTTATGATAAGTATTCATTGAGTTGCATATCAGATCTTCCCTGACTAATCCATTGATATTTCCGGGCAGATATCAACCTACGTATTTACCCAACCCCTTTCGGCACGGGCAAGATGTGAGTAAAGCTGGTTTGAAATCAGAGTTTTCCGTCAGCTAAGCTGGTTGCCTAAACAAGGCAAGAGAACCCAGTTTGCGTTGTTATTTACCCAGAGTTGGGGGAAAACAGATGGATTTATGCTTTTTCAAAAGACATTAGTGCTAAGTGAAATGCAAGTTGCCTCGTCCAGGATTTAAACTCCAGTCACTAATTCCATTTACATTACGCCAAGCCTCAAACCTATTTAAAAAGTTATAATTTTTGATGATTGTGAGGTAATATTTAGTTGGTTTCAGTAAAACACAGACACCCAAAGTTTGTCACAGACATTCGAGTGTACAAATAACCCTACTCGTTTTCGCGAAAATTGACGAGCAACAAGGATGGATCTGTCGTCGATTTTTTCTTTTAGATGACATATTCAATGGACCCCTTCACACGGACGAGCAAAAGTAGGACGTACAGCTAGAACCAATATACAACAGCCCTGTGCCGATACAGGATGTAGCCTTGAAGACCTACCCGGAACGGTGGACGATAGAGACGGGTGGCAGGAGAGGGTCAGGGAGATCCGTGCTGGTGGCGTGACAAAATGATTATGAAGCTTAGCGTAGAAAATAATTACTATTTGAGTCGACAGGCAATCTATATTAACTTAGATTGCTATAAATTTGAATAATATAACTGTCAAAAATATTAATTTATCAACATCTACTTATAAATGAATCGTCCAGTGAGCTGGGGCTGCAGAATACACAGACTGAATCTCAGCAGAGGGGTAAGACTCTCTAGCTAATGACCTGGATACGACACTAAACAATCTGATGTTGAGGCTCCAGTAATGCTCCCAGGTCAACTCTGGTCCGAAATGGTAGTAACTGGTAGAGTCCTATCGATGGGTCAAATAGAACTGTTTGACGTTTAAACTGAGTGCAAACAAAAGGCTCATGCTAAACTGAATTGTTAGAAATAGAACTGTTTGATCGTTAAACTGTGTCAATAAATGACTGATGTTTAATTGAATTGTTAGTGATACTTAGCAATATTTTGAATCATTTAACTGTGCAAATGAATGAGTAATGTTAAATAGAATTATCAATGTTAAATAGCAAAAATTGAATCTCTTTAACTGTGGACCTAAATTGAATTATTAGTATTAATAATACTTGGAACCATTTGAATGTGCAGAATGGAATGAATTGTGTTGAATGGAATAATTAGTGTTGAATAGCAATACTTGTAACCACTTCACTGTGTGCAAGCAAATAATTAATATTGAATAGAAATATTACAGTGAGATAGCAACAGTTGAAATCATTTAACTGTGTAGAAACAATAGTAATACTAAAGTGTAAACAACTTAGTTCTAATTCATTTAAAAATGAAATTATCAACAAACTAATCTGACATATCATGTCTATTCAAATGTGTGCCAACAACTGACTGATGTTGTTATTGATACATAGCAATACTTGAAACCAGTTAACTCCGTGGAAAAAGAATGAGCTCAGTCTGGTTTGGAAATGTTGTTGACAGAATGTATTTGCAAATCATATATATTGGCAGTATTTATATAAGCAGAATTTGGCATTAAATAACCAACAATAGTTGATATGCAATAAAACCCAATCACTCAACCAATCAATCAAATGTTTAAGCTATATTTGCAAGATAATCGATACTTTTTGTTGCTGGTTCATTTCACTCTCAGTGACACTAAAATTTTTAAAAATCTGACAATTCCCAAAATGAAACTAATTCGTACTTTTATTGTAAATCAAAGAAATGTCAATGAATAGTTCTTTATCAATTATCTAATCTGCGGAAATTAATGGTCACTTTATAATTGTAAGCCTCTAAAATTAGTAGACCAGTTCACATACTTTGTCAGTAACATCTCATTGACTGAAAATGATGTCAATATATACCTAGTAAAGAAGTGGGCTGCCATCGACAGGTGACCGATCATATGAGGATCTGATCTCTCTGACAAAATATAACGGAATTTCTTCCCATCTATTGCTGGGTCAATACTACTTTATGGATGCCCCCACATTGATTCTAGCGAAATGCATGGAAAAGAAAATAGATAGGAACTACCTAAGAATGCTACATGCTGCTTTTAACAAGTCCTAGAAGCAAATCCCCAAAAAACAGTAATTTTACAGACACTTACCTCCTATCTCACAAACTATCAAAGTAAGAAGAACAAGACATGCGGGACACTGCTGGAAGAAGTAAGAACAAACTCATAAGTGACGTTCTTTTATGGACGTCCATACATGGACACACCCAGTGTTGGCCGACCAGTAAAAATTTGCAAACATCATATCTGAGTGGATATTTGATGCTGTTTAGAAGACGTATCAGAGAGAGAGAGAGAGAGAGAGAGAGAGAGAGAGAGAGAGAGAGAGAGAGAGAGAGAGAGAGTCGGAAAATACATTTTACATACATTGTACATTTTACTCGCTTTTCAGGCGGCGGGGCTTAAAAGACGGTGACTATACCTCCTAAATAGGGGACAGATCCCTCCCACAAAATAGGTGTTTTGGGGATGACACTGAGCTGCATCTGAGGATGAGGCTCCAATTTTGGAGATCTTGAGAGTTTGGAGTACTCCTTCAGTGCCACTCTAACCAGGAGTAGTACTTGTTTGGGCATCATATATGCGTCGATTATTATTGTTCAATCATTTACTAAGGATTATTATGATTAGTTATTTGAAAGTCTACTACTGTGTGTGAGTTATTGTCAAAGCGATCCTTATAGAAGAACAGCAGTCATATTATCTAACTGATAGCTTGGGTATGAGAAGGTTTATGCCTTTCCAAATGTTATTAATCCGTAAGTGAGCTCAATAGTGCAAGTGGAATTTGAACAAATTTACTTCTTGACCGCAGAGTCCTGGTTTCTCGAATCAAATAAACTGCTCTCAAACCTACAAGCAGGCTTCAGAACAAAAAGAAGCACAATGGACCAGGTGGTTCATATAGAAACCCTAATCAGAGAAACATGCATAAAAAAGGAACACCTGGTGGCAGTCTTTTTTGATCTTGAAAAGGCCTATGACACAACATGGCCATACGGAATTCTCAAAGACCTTAAAAACTTTGGGTTACAAGGTAGACTTCCCATCTTCTTCCAAAATTTTCTTGAAGACCGATCTTTCAGGACACTGATTGGCAGCACATACTCTGATCCGAAACCACAAGAGGTGGGAGTTCCTCAGGGCAGTATTTTATCAGTATCCCTATTTATAATAAAAATAAACAGCATAACATCCTGCCACCCTCCAGAAATCAAAGGGTCATTATATGTAGATGACTTCCTCATCTGCTATAATTCCAAAAACATGACAACCATAGAAAGGAAAATACAACAATGCATAAATAAAATCCAAAAATGGACCACAGAAAATGGATTTACAATTTCAAATAGTAAAACAAAATGTGTACACTTCTGTCAAATCCACAAGATGCACAACCACCTTAAACTTACATTAAATAACACTGAAATACCCATAACAGATGAACATAAATTCCTTGGCATTATCTTTGACTCTAAATTATAATTTATCCCACATATAAAAAAGCTAAGAATAAAATGCAATCAAGCCATGCAACTATTGAGAGCCATAGCCCACACAGACTGGGGTGCTGATAGAAAGACCCTTATCAAGCTATATAGATCTCTAATAAGATAAAAACTTGACTATGGCTGCTTCATATACGGAGCAGCCAGAAAATCCTACTTACAACGACTGGAAACCATACAGCACCAAGGACTTCGCCTCACTTTAGGGGCCTTTAATACTTCCCCAAAGGAAAGCCTATACATAGAAGCAAACGAACCCCCTTTCTATTTAAGAAGACAAAAATTAGCACTACAGTATTACATCAAACTCATCTCCTGTCCACAAAATCCTGCTTATGACTACACCGGCAAAACAAAATATGAAAACCTGTATCAAAATAACCCCCAAAAAATCAGACCTTTTAGCTTAAGATTAAGTGACCTCCTCAACGAAATCAAAATCAACACTAAAATAGTACACCATACCATACTCTCCAAAACGGCACCATGGACCATAAGGCAAACAACTATAAACTTAGAACTGGCTAAGTTACCCAAAACAAAAACACACCCCATCACTTATCAAGAGAAACTCATAAAAATACAAAATAAGTTCCCAGATCACTATCACATCTATACAGACGGATCCAAACAAGGAAAAAAAGTAGGTTGTGCTGCTATTTCTCAAAAAAAAAAAAAAAAAGAAACCCTAAAACGCCTACCTAATGAAGCTTCAATTTACAGTGCAGAAACCACAGCCATTGATCTAGCTATGAATATCATAGCAAATCATTAAGCTTCCAAATTTATTATATACACAGACTCCAAATCAGTCCTGCTAGCACTACCGAACAGAGATACATCATCCCCCTTAATTACAAAGCTCCTAAACAAACTAAACACCCTCTCTAAAAATAATAACATCATATTCACCTGGATACCAAGTCACATTGGCATCCAAGGAAATGAAAAAGCAGACAAAGCTGCAAAAAAAGCTCTTCAAATTGATATGTGCAAATCAAAAATCCCATATACAGATCTAAAACCAACCATAAAGAAATTTATATCAGACAAATGGCAGAAATCATGGGACAATCAGACCCAAAACAAACTCCATGAAATACAAGAAGCTATCGGAGAGTGGCCAACAGGCTATAGAAGTATCAGAAGAGAAGAAGTAATACTTGCCAGATTGCGTATTGGGCACACCCACATTACTCATTCACACCTGTTAAAAGGGGAGGATGCCCCAGTGTGCCCATCATGCAAAGTACAACTCACAACCAAACATATCCTTCTAAATTGTAACAACCTTAAACATATCCGCACTAAGTACTATCAAGCAAGAAACCTGAGGGACATCTTTAAGAATACAAACCCTGAAAACATTTTTAATTTTCTAAAAAAAAAGCAACTTTTTCAGTAAGATATAACCAAACATCTCTATAGAATCGCTATTTTAATGATTGAAATTAAAAATAACCTTTTTGGCACTAAATGACCCACAGGGGTTGATATGCCGTTAAACAAAACTCAAACTCAAACTCAAACGCAGAGTCCTGCACTTTAGCCATTACGTCAAGGCCACTCCTCTGTGGATATTGGCACTTAAATTCAACATTACTGAACAAGAAACGGACTTATTTTTTCTTGATGTGCTCGAAAAATTGTCTCCTCTTTAAAATGATCAACATATTTTATAGACATAATAACAAATGAATTGCTTTGGATTATCTCGTTATATTAATTGATTTAAAATTATCTCTGATCAATACTAAATAGAATTATTAGAGTTCCATAGCAATAATTGAATCAATTTAATTGAGTTGAAACAATAGCAATACTTGTATGCAAAAAAAAATTTGTTCTAATTCATTTAAAAAAAATTACTTACAAATCATATTTTATCGCACGTGCTTTTTTATTCAACATGTGAAAGCTCGTACAATAACCTGTCTTCTTCAGCCATCGCCCCTGGCCGGTTGCTGATGAGGGCAGTGTATTGCACGGGCTTTCATACATTCTATGACAAAATTTAAAGAAAATGTTCATGTCAACTAATGACTGATGTCATATTAAATTATTACTGTTATATAGCAATACTTGAAACCATTTAACTGTGCAAAATAAATAAATAAATAAAAATGAACCCAGGCTCGTTTAAGAATGTTATATATTAATATATATGTATAAACAGGATTTAGCATTTAATAACCTTTGGGAAGAGTATGAATCCTCTTATCCTCCCAGCTATGTGTTAAATAGTACCACTACTGTTTTTCTTGAAGGATGGCTTTGGCATTTAATAACCTACAAAGGTTGATATGCCATTAAACAAAGAAAACTAACTCCTTTATATATATATATATATATATATATATATATATATATATATATATATATATGTATATTGCCCCCCACAGACAGACTGTTTCGTTGTATCACAACTGTTCAGTGTGGCTTGACACGCAGGACGCTTCAAGGTGGGATTGAAACCCGCATAACTTTACGCTATACATGGTAACTAACCTCTCTGCCATTTCGGCGATATACATCATTTCAGGAATTATAACGCAAATGTATAAGCTTTTGTTTGTTTACATTCTGTTCTATCTGATACCAGAGTGCTATATGAGGTGTGTCTGAAAATAACGGGACTGGTGTAACAAACAAATGATTTAAATTCCAAACAGCAAGCAACATGGGTTTTCCTTAAACGTAATCTCTCTAGAGTTTAAAGCAATTTCCTATCCTTCTTTTCCACGTTTCTATGCACTGCTGGAATGATTCTTCTAGGATGTCTTTAGCTCAGTTATTACAGCCTTCTAGGTGGCCTCCACGTCTTCAAAACGGATCCCCTTGGTGGTTAGTCTAGAGAAAGAAAAATAATCATACGAAACGAGATCAGATAAACAGAGAAGTTGTTCTAATATGGAAATGTTCCACTCGGACAGGAACTGCCAGATGCTCAGCACATCCAGTCCCGTGACTTTTCAGACATGTACAAATCTTTGGTGATAATCTTCCAAATGATCTCCTTTTTTGTATCCTCCTGACTTTCGATCATTCGAAAAGTCAACTGACGATCGCCACACCTTACCTGCCTTATTCGACATTGATCTCAGCCTTGCTTTTTAGGGCCTCCCGCTCCTGGAGTCATCTTTCATCTCTTCGTGCTCCTCTTTGAACTTCTTCAAGTTGTTTTAGTTATCAAAAAGCAATACAGTAAGTTATTTTATTCAAATTGCCTAATGATATCAAGAAAATCTATTGCGTAAACAATTTAAAAATTAAATTCGAGTATTTCAGAACTAATGATATGGAAAAGAATTTATGAGAGCGTTTTTGGGAACGACTGGATGAATTACTAAACCGAATTTGATCTGTACATAGATATTGTATCGATAGTATATATGCTTGAAGCAAAGCTTATGTTTTTAAGATTGATGTGAGAAGTTTAAGGGGGCATAACAAACAAATAAGCAAAGAAACAAATAAACAAGCAAATTAAAATTTAGGATGGAACTGTCTGTCTGTTATCGATTGTTTAAAGTTCAAAAGTAAGAATAAAGATCTATAATAAGAAAAGGTAGAAAAAAGAATAAATCATAAAAAGAAACGGTAAAAAGAAATAAAAAGGAAGAAAAAAAAAACATCCAAAAAACGAATAGAAAAAGAGAAAACTGAAAGAAAGGAAAGTATTGGCGAAGAAAATGGAAGCAAATCTAAGAAAGTAGAAGAAAATTTGGAATAAAAAGAGAACAAATAAAATAGAATAAAATAAAACAAATTTCAAAAGGAAGGAAGGAAGGAAGGACGAGGATGAAAATTTCAAATGAACCACACGAAAGAGGGTAAAACAATTGAAGGTGAAGTGGGAAGCGACTAAAATTGCACATTAAAAAAGAAAGAAGTTTAATTTTTCTCATTTTCTAGATAAATTATTCCTAAAAAAAGAAAAAGAAAAAGAAAATGGAACAAAATATGTAAAAACTAAAGAAGTGAAAAATGGAAACATAAAAATTGACAGAAATGCAGACGTAAGTTTCTGCCCAACAGACAATGAATATAAGATTTTTTAGTTTTAGTTTTTAGGTAAAGGAAGAATCAATTCTTCGAAGAAATTGAACAAATGACTCAAGGAAAATGGTTACAGATACAAAAACAATGGAACACTCATCAAAATCAGAGAATAAATAAATAAAGCTACTACAACAAATAACCTTGTAAATGAATGCGAGATATTTCAATGAGAAAAGCAAAACAAAACAAAAAACAAATAAAAACAATACAATAAAACAAGTAATAATAATAATGAATATATAATGATAATAATGTGAAAAGAAGGTTAGGTACCTCGACCTTGCTAGAGAATTGAAAAAGCTGTGGAACATGAAAGTGACGATTGTACCAATTGTAATTGTTGCTTTTGGCACACATACTAAAGGATTATTAAAAGGCCTGGAGGACTTGGAAGTTGGCGGACGGGTAGCGACTATCCAAACGAGAGCATTGCTGAGAACGGCCAGAATCCTGAGACGAGTCCTGGAGACTTGAGGAGACTTGCTGTCACTCAAACTCCAGTGAAAGACCATCAGCTAAAACTAATGTAAAAAAACTCTAAAGGAGTAAATGATAATAATACAACATCTCACAGGAGAAAACCTGGACGTGGCTAAGAAAAGGAAACTTTAAGAGAGAAACAGAATCTCTTCTAATAGCAGCACAAAACAACGCCGTAAGAACCAATCATATCAAAGCGAGAATAGATAAGACGCAGCAATATAACGAATGTAGACTATGCGGTGACAGAGATGAAACCATCAATCACATAATGAGCGAATGTAGCAAATTAGCGCAGAAGGAATATAAGACTTGATACGACTGGGTGAGCAAGGTGATCCACTGGGAGATGTGCAAGAAATTTAAATTTGACCATGCCAACGAATGGTATATGCACAACCCAGCACCTGTCCTAGAAAATAACACACATAAACTCCGATGGGACTTAGACATACACACGGATCACCCAATCTGGGCTAGAAGACCAGACCTAAAAATAACCAAGAAAAAAAAAAAGAAAATCTGCAAAATTATGGACTTTGCTGTCCCGGCTGACCACAGAATAAAACTGAAAGAATGTGAAAAGAGAGATAAGTACCTTGACCTTGCTAGAGAATTGAAAAAACTATGGAACATGAAGGTGACAATTATACCAATTGTAATTGGTGCGTTTGGAACAGTAACTAAAGGATTGCTAAAGGGACTGGAGGACTTGGAAGTTGGTGGACGATTGGAAATCATCCAAACTACTACATTATTGAGAACGGCCAGAATCCTGAGAAGAGTCCTGGAAACTTGAGGAGACTTGCTCTCACTCAAACTCCAGTGGAAGATCATCAGCTAACGCTGATGTGAAAAACTTTAATGAGTAAATAATAATAACAACAATAATAATAAAAACAAGATCTAGCCGACAAGAAAGAAAGTGAAATGAGAAAATGCAAGAAATGGAATCAGGTTAAAGAACGCGAGAAAACATAGAACGAAAGAAAAGATGCTTTTAGCATCTGACTGGTGATATCAGTGAATGAATGATCCAAGAAAAGGCGTATATGAATAACGTTTGAAAAGAGAGAAATCAAATAAAAAGATGGAAAGAAAGAGAATATATTTATTGATTGGGAATTGGTCAACATAATTAGACCATTTGGAAAGAAAGGATCTTCATCGATTATTTTTGTGCTACTGATTATAGATGCAATGTTAGTAATATCATTAGTTGGGTAATTAGGTCAATGATGAGATAACTTTTCCAACTGGTCAAATAAGTTGCGATAATAATGATATATGGTTACTGACTTTTTAGGATTAATAAAGTATTAGTAAATATTGCCTTTACCTTTGGTTTATTGATTAACGATCACCACACTCACTCGACGTTGACCTCAGTCTTGCTTTTCAGCGCATCAACCCGTTTAGGGTTATTTTATAACTAGAGGTAAGATAATTATGTTTAGCATACATTCATATTTACAAATATAAAATACGAAATAAAAAATCAGATGTATTCCTTTAATTAAATTTACCAACATTTCGAACTTTCGAACATCTTCCGGGCGATGTATTTGATATTTAATGTTTTATCTGACAAAAAAAAAAAAAAAAAAAAAAAAAAAGATAGCACTCTTCAATGTAAATAGCGTTTCATTTCTAACTAGACTAATGTCATTTTTTTGTTCGAAAAATAAAAAAGGTTTTGCTTATATATTTTTGTGTTGTTGTTTCTTGTACACAGATATCAAGTATACTGAACAATTACAACAATTTGCACATAGCTGAAAGGTTTCAAGTATTCTTATTAAATACTAACAATCGTATGGTTTCAAGTAATTATTTCTATTTAAAAAGATAATGATTATTTATTTACATGGTTTAATGGTATCAAATAGCTGATAATCCTTAATAAACAATGATAGTTTCAAGTAACTATTCAAAATAAAAATAATTTACACACAGTTATATAGTATCAAGTATTCCTATTCAATACAAATAATTTTGAAACAGATCTATTTAACCTATCAATGGGACCCTAGTTAAAGTGATGATTCTACGAAGCAAGTCTGGTTCAATTTGAAGATGCTTGATGATATCTTCACATACCTGCATGCATCATCCCTTCAACGTCTTGGTACCAATTTTGGGCACACTTTTCACATGTCCAAATCTTCGGTGATAATCTTCAATCGATGATCGCCACACACCATCTGCCATACCTATCTCGATGTTGACTTCAGTCCTGCTTGTTGAAAACCTTCCGTTCCTGGAGACATCTTTTACCTCCTCGCGTCCCTCTTTGAACTTCTTGTGCCACTCAAAAACACGTGTGCAACACGGTGTTATCTCCAAACACTTTATGAAGCATCATTTCATGGGATTGTGACAGATTCGTCTCCAGCTGGGCTAAAAACTTTGGTTTATTTGTTGCTCGGTGTTCATAGTTTGTTTCTCAGTGCTCATAGCTGAACGACCAGAAAAAGAAGAGGTTTAAACATGTGAAAAAAGATGCAATGGTTGTAGAAAGCTAAGATTATAGTTTTATAGTCCCATGATATTTAGTTAGATAACACACTCCATTTATCCCTCTAACGATCAATAGCTTGCATAACACACCCAGTCCCATCACTTTTCCGTCAGTCCTCGTATATCAATATAGAAAGAAATCACTGAGATCGAGTTGCTAACTGTATTAGCATTTTTGATAACAGAAGAGGTTAAAAGAAACAATAATTGCGTTGGAGGGTGAGTGAAAGAACATTTTAGTAGAGCAATATAAAAACGATGCAGAAAACGGTTAGAAGAAGAAAAGAGTGTAAAAGGTGATTTAAAAAAGCGTCACTCGTGACTGATAATCGATTTAATTGATTAATTTGAGTCACTTGGAAGCGTAGGTGTTAACCTTGTCAAAAAGAGCAATAGGGGTCAAATTCACACATATAAGTACTCATGTAGATATATACACTTTGGTAAACATATACACGTGTGCGCGCACACACACATGCTTTATGTGTATTTATATAGTAATAATTGCCGAAGCATTTGTCTGAATCACTTTTTTAAAGAAATATTTCTTCATTGTTTATGTATACGTATGCGGGTGTGCTCTATGTATACGAGTCTTTGTAGGGAATGTTCGCATACTGCAATGGCTAACGTGCTGGACTGCGATATCGTAGTAAGCGAGTTCAAACCCCAGTCGTGTTATGTTTACGGACTAATACTCATGAAAAAGGTATGTACTCCCTTATCCTCACCCCAGCTATGGTTTAAATAGTATTAGTACTGTTCTTCTTCAAGGATGTGTTTAGCATTATATAACCCACGAAGGTTGATATGCCATTAGAAAGAAACCAACCCAACCCCTTCGTCCCGGGTAGGATATACGTGGGCTCTTCAATAAGTTTCCAGACTTTTTTTGTATAGGCATTTAAAATTGTCATAGACTCTTGAAAATTCACTATATTATTGCTATACATCCTATGAGATGACAAACCAATTTTTATGATTTCAAGTTCAAATGAACAGCTACAGTAGCAATTAGAATACACCCTGCTAAAGCCTGATTGTCACAGCTGGTGAATTTCAAAAATGCAATCTGGACGTGAGGACATTTTAGAAGAACGATATGCAATAAAATTCTGTTTTCAACTTGCAAAAAATGCGACAGAAACGTATGGAATGCTTCAGACTGCTTTTCGACCATCTTGCGTGAATCGAGCATCAGTTTTTGAGTGGCATGAGAGATTCAAGGAAGGCAGGAAGTCTGTGAGGGATGATGAGAGGTGGGGGAGAAGGGATGTCGAAACACCAGAGTTGATTGGCCAAAGGGTTAGGGTTAGGGTTACTATTTTGAGGTTTTAAGGGAGTTCAGCAAGAGATTCCTAGGGAAGAGGTCAGCACTCTTCAAATCGGGTCAGTGGTATTTCCACCAGGACAATGCACCAGTCCACAACACCATCCTTGTCACAGACTATTTAACCAAGATGGGTATCAAGACACTTCCTCATCTTCCCTATAGTCCAGACGTTGCTCCCTGTGACTTTTGGTTATTCCTTAAGCTCAGAGGCTGTCGTTATGAGACAATTGAAGAGATGAAAGAGGCTGTGACGAAGGTCATTGACACTCTCACGCAAGAGGACTTCGATGGGGCCTTCCAGAAGTTGTTGGAACGGTAGAACAAGTGCATTGCAGCCGGAGGAGATTACTTCGAAGGGGACTAGAGTTTCATGTGTGTACTATCAATAAAAGTGTCCATACGAAAAAAGTCTGGAAACTTATTTAATGAACCTCTTAACACGAGGTAAATTTTTAAGCAGGGTAAAGCTGGTTTTAAATTCAGTCTTTCAGCTCTTTGGTTGGTTGCTTAACCGAGACTAAAAAACCTTGAATGGCCTGCTATTTATGCTGAGGGGGCATGGCATCACGCTTTTCCCAAGGGAAGTGAAACGCAAACAATGTCGTCCTGGATTTGAACTCGGGTTGCTAAATTCATTTCCTAAGACGATAACCGTTAGGCTAAGTGCGCCAACAAATATATATATATATATATATATATATATATATATATATATATATATATATATATATATATATATATATATATATATATATATATATATATATATATATATATATATATATATATATATATATATATATATATATATATATATATATATATATATATATATATATATATATATATATATATATATATATATATATATATATATATA
Source organism: Sepioteuthis lessoniana (assembly GCA_963585895.1). Lineage (NCBI taxonomy): Eukaryota > Metazoa > Mollusca > Cephalopoda > Myopsida > Loliginidae > Sepioteuthis > Sepioteuthis lessoniana. The sequence continues at coordinate 70,184 of CAUZXS010003484.1, forward strand.
TGTGTGTGTGTGTGTGTGTGTGTGTGTGTGTGTGTGTGTGTGTGTGTGTGTGTTGGAGTTATTGTTTGAAGGCTAATTTTGTAAACTGACATTTATTCTCTGAGATATGGTTCTCACAGAAAATACTTTCTCCTTGTTTAAAAGGCTCATATGTACGTAGCCATTTACAAAGTGTGTGTGTGTGTGTGTGTGTGTGTGTGTGTAAAAGATTTTGGCGCATTTTTTGAGAAATCG